>SKCR01010256.1:0-22738 GCA_019454045.1 Zanthoxylum bungeanum | reverse complement strand
ATTAATCATTTATCCCTAGCCGTAGTATTATCGAGACTGGACATCGATAACGCGGAATAGGCTAGTATTGCACTTGTGCGCGTTGTGAGGGCACAACGGCATAGTTCTCATATATATAAGTATTTGGATACTTGTGCAAGTGCGATAGAAGATCGTGTTTCACCGATGGTACGGGAAACAGCTTCGCTCTGGATAGACCCCTCGGAATCCATTGGTATTATGACTATGTGTATAGGGAGGCCGAAATCAAGGTAGGTGTGTATAGTCTTAACCTGAGACTTGCATCGCTAATACTTGCGATAATCGGTAGACTTTGGTCTTGGTGGTTGGTAGGGCTTTAACCGGTTTTGCGTACACCACTTCTGGGTTTATCAGAGAGTCGTAGTGTATTGGGTGTGATGTCGAGACGGAAGTATCACTTCAGTCATATTGGAGATGATGTCACGCAGGATACGGTATTAGTGCTCTTAAGTGATGCGCATCCAATCGTGATATTATGACCAGGTCATGAATATCCGATTATTATAGAGACTAGTTACCAGACATCCGACATGTGTTTCGGACGGGGCAGACACTTATCCAGCCCCAGCCCTAGCACGTGACTATCCGATACTGGACCGATATGCACATACATTAGTATACTACGCTTGATACAGATCTAATATTCTTAAATGGATATGTCCGGAGAATTGGGTAGACTTGGTGCTTGCTAGGAGTCGACCTTGTCTCGTAAAGCGGTAGATAGATAGAACGTAGTACTTGGTACGTACGTGATTCGGATACTCCGACGACCAATTTACTGCCGATTATCCGGAGATCTCATGGGTCGCTTCCCGATAATCCACCGATGACGCACAACTCGCACTCTTGAATAATCTGGGATTATACAGAAGAGAGAGAAAATTAATCTAGGATTAATAACGAAGATGTTTTATCCAGGATAAAATGTCGTCTAAAGAGAGAGAACGATTAATTCGGAATTAATCGATGTATTAATATGTTCGATATATTAGACGAAATTAGATTTCGACGCGGAATTAAAATCAGATTTTAATTCGGGCAAACGAGTTAATTTAGAATTAATTCGTTAGCGACGTAAAATAATTTCGCCAGGCGCAATTATTTATTTAAATTCGATTGAATTAACGTCGCGACGTAAGCTCGGTATTTCGGAAATATCGAACCCGAACGCGTGAGTGCACGTGGGCCCACTTTCATTTGGAAACGTGTGGGGCCCACATGACACATGTCATTCTAATGCTTTGCATGTAGATTGTGTACATTGCACTCAATGTCATTGCATGGAGTTTGAGTGTTTGACACTCTAAGCCATTGCAGGTTATGTGTCATAATTTTTTATTAATTTAATGAAATTATTGCATAAATATAAATTGATTTTTTGGTAAATCATTTTTTAATAACTTAACACAATTTTATCTCTCTCAAAACTCTCTCTTCTCTCACGCCCAAATGAAGGAATTGTTCACTGGTTTGGAACCAGAAATGGCGTGAACAAAGGGAAGCCAAGAGTGGTTTCTCATGGTGAGAAATCAAGTGCTAGCACACTTTCAAGTCTTGCGAAGGTGGTAGGGAGGTTCGACCATGAGGCGGGACTCATCCGATGGAGTTTGGAGCTTCGTTTTGAGACCCGAAACTGCCAAGACAGTGAGCATGGACTGGTTGCAGTAAGCTTACCAAGGCAGTGCGTTTTTGGGCATGATTCGTCTTCAAATCGACATAACCGATCAATGTAAGTATTCCGCTATCTTCATTGGTGTATTCACGCATTATTTCATGTCTTGATTTGATCTTGGGACCTTAGAAAAATTCAACAATGGCATCATGAGCTAATGTTGCAAGCATGAAATTTGTGGGGTTTAAAATTGGGGTAAATGTTGTTGAGCATGATTTAATAAATTGATTGTTTAAAGTATGCTGTTATAACATGTTTGATTGCATTTTGGTTGGACCAATTTGTTGAAAATTGATTTGGAATAATTTTCCCCAATTTATTCATGTTGGCCGAATGTGTAGGAGTCTTGGAGTGAGTTCTTGGAATTTCATTTTAAATTCATTGGATGAGTTATAATGATATAGGATGATGTAAATTTGAAGTCAATTGATGAATTTTGAATTGAACAAAAAATCCCCAATTTCCTTCACCTTGGCCGAATGTATAGCCCTATTGAATGTCTTGGTAATTTTGATTTTATGACATTGGATGTGTATGATCAATTTGGGAAGTTAATACGTTGTCGATTGTGTAATTAACGGATTGAATTCAAATCGGACAAAATAACCTTCCTTGCCGAGAGCATTGAAGCATGTTTATGGGTTTGATTTTCAATTTGTGTGTTTGACATGTAATAATATATTAAGCATGATTAATTGGACTAATTTGGGTGCTTTGGAAATATCAATTTAGGTTATTAATCATCGTAATGCACTTTAGGTAATTAAATTGCGTAATGGATTTAGTGTAATTTAATTATTTGGGCTTAAATTGGATTTGGGCTTGAATTGTTGTAATTGGGCCTTTTGGGCTTGATTTATCAAGTTTGGTTTAGGCCAAGTGGATTGGATCCAATTGGGCCAAAACCTTAACCATAAAGCCCAATTGCGACTAATGAACCTTTAAAGTTCAATTGGGCCTAATGGGCAAAGATTGATTTATGGGCTTATGGGGTAAATCCCGGATTGGACTTTGGTTATCGGTTTGACCCAGAGTTGACCAAAAGTCCACGCCTTAAGAAATCAATCAAAAGCCCATTGGACTTTAATTGAATTGACGTGGACGTTTATCGGTCTTTGAGACGCGTTACGATTAGATTGGAATTTAAATCGTAAAAGGTTTATTAAATAAAAGTGTAATATTTATTTGAAATTGAATAGTGAATTAGTATTAAATACATGTTAAATTAGATTTAATGATGTAGTTTAATTTAATTCATGAATTCGTGCTTTACGTACTTGTTCGCAAAAACGAGTTTGACTCGAACAAAATCAAATCGTTGTTTGAACATTGGATGATCACTTAATTATCAGATTAATTAATTTGATTAGATTGATTGATAGCATGCTTATGTGTGTGAATACATGGTTGTGTTGAATGAATAATGTATATCGGATGGATATTAGATGGGTGGGCAATTTTAGAAATTGTTGTAATAAATTCGATTTATAAATTGGACCTGCGTGTCCAGCCTTATCACCTCTTTTCTCTTTGTATTCTCTTCTCACCTATTCCCCTCTATGTATATGAGGTTTCTTTAGAAGTGTAGTGTAACGGGTAGAAGTAGTACAAGTGCTAGCTTGAGTGAGAAAGGGAGAGATTTGATCTAGGATCAACGTGTAAAGTATCCATCCGCATATCATTATTATTTATTTTCATACTCGCTTTATTATGTATTTAGAATGCATGGTTTAAGGGGTATGATGATGAGACCTAACAAAGATAATTAATTGGTAGCCAATTTGCACGCGAAAAACCCTCGTTAAATATCAAAGCGTTTATTTTTTCCATTGAGTGATTCTTACTCAAGATCCGAGATTGGCAGGGGTTGTTGCCAAAGTCAAGCCCTTGTCCGTCAAAGATGTGTTTTAATCACGAGGCTTTGTTCCATATCGGTGTCGTGTCCAAGTTGTGGTTTGTTGGCCAAAGTCAAGACCACTTCTTGTCCATTGACATTGATTACGAAGCTTCCATGTCAATGGGTCCGCGCTTGACTGGGATCACTAGGTTTGTTGTGCCAAAGCCAAGGCCTAGTTGATTCAGAGGAAAAGGTAGGGTATATACATTCGATGTATAGGCATATATAAGATATATGTTTGGGACTTGGATGTCCACCTACTGGATCTAGGAGTTGGATGAGATCCAATTGATCTTCGAGATCTACCTAGTTAATTATCACAATTTGTTGGCCAAAGTCAAGATTGTGTGTGATATTAACGGGATCCTAGCCCACTAGGAAACACGGTTTCCCGAGTACTCGACAGAGGGTTAGAGGCTCGACGAAAAATAGTGGGAGGCAAGTATTGATTTGCAACATTCGTTCGAATACTCGCTAAACGCGCTCATTTTATTTTACTCGTCATATTATTAAAAGTATTAATTGGACTAATATTTTATGTTGTTTAATATATTATAGTTGGACTATATACAAACTCATTCAATATATAGTTGATTTTATAATTGGATTATAGTAATCAATATAATTGAATTAAATGATAGTTGATTTTATAATTAGATTATAGTAATCAATATTAAAATTATAGTTGATTAAATAATTAGATTATTGTAATCATTATAATAAATAGTACCTTATTAAATTGATTAAATAGTTGGACTATTAAAATCATGAAAGAATTGAAGGTTGAATATTAAAATATATAATAATCCTTGGATTAATGTTTTTTAAATGATTTAATTTTCAATTGGGAATTAATAATAGGTTAATTTATTTGATAAAATAACTTATATTACTAAGCCCATTATTAAGCAAATAGTAGAGCATAAAGTCTTTGGAAGATTTATGTGATGATGACTTTAGTGCTTAATTAATATACTTATAATAAATCTATCTTTAGATTTAAAAGTATTAAAATTGCAATTATAATTCTTGGATAATTAATTGACTATTTTCTAGTGGGAAAAGTCAAAGTTTGCAATTGGGCATGTAGCACAAGGTGCACATCGTTTCGATATTCGAAACCCAAGGCCTGGCCAAAGGTTTGTGAAATATTGAAAAGGATAATTGACATATCCCGTAGCGACTACATTTGGATATGGAAGAACGAAGGAATTAAAGATAGGGCGAGGCTCTAACTTTAAAAATATTTGTCAAAGTTATGTTTACTACTAGTATTGAAATTGGATTTTAAATACTTAGTGTGGTACCATAATACATAATGTATTGATGTTCAGAATCTGCTTAAGCAGGATACTGACTTCAAGCCGAGATTTCTCTGCAAATCGGAAACGGGACGAAAGTTGCCGTTTCGACCGTAGATACCTAAGTTTAGGAACTACCCTTTGGGTATGTACTTAAATTAGGAAATGTTATAATGTAACTAGTTTGACTAGAGACATTATCTCTATATCAGTGTTTAATCCGATTGCGGATAAAACCTTATATTCTAGAACACTAAAGTGTTTCATTATATAAAGATGATACTGAGATAATACATTGGATGTAAATAACAGAATTTATATTTGAAATAATAAAATCTCAAACATATAAAAAGACAAATAAATAGCTTAATTGATTTGATCAATGGAGACTTATTTGTGGCATTGTTGTCTAGGACACCAATTAAACAAGACTCGTATATCCACACCTTTTAAGAGTGGTGGTACTAGGACTGATTTGACTATTCAAATAGGTCTACGAATCTAGTTTATTAGGTTAAATACCTAAAATACTATTTACTTGGTAATAGTAAAAGGGCCACCAATCTGTTAGCCCTATTCATGGTGAATTAAGTGGGCCCATATCTAGTTAGGCTAGAGTGAACATGAATATTTCGTGACCTTAACGGATGTAGCATCACGTTGTGGTTATGTGTTTCTTTTGAAGAACACAGATCGGAAACTTTGAAGTTTCGACACGAATAAAACAAACAGATCGGCTATAGTGTTATTCCGCCACGGTAAGACCGAAATGGAAAAATACTTAAGCAGTAAGTTTCAATATAAATGAAAGAGTACGGTGTCTTTCATGTGAGGACTCCTCCCGAGACACGTCAGTTAGACGGTGTGTCCGAACTAAAATCGAATTTTGTTGGACATAATAGGTTTATCACGAGTCGCTCTGAGCTAATACTATTTCCTTCAAACATGATATGTATTAACAGTGCAAAACTTATTTAGAATAAGGTTCCATATAATCTGTTTGACAGATATCATATAGGATATGAACAGGGAAGAAACGAGGTTTCTCATTCCTGATAATTTGGGTATGCCAGGCATAACGTTTGGATGATACCAAACTAAAAGACCCAAATTGGATAAGTGCCAATATAGGTTATCCTAAGGGAAACCTTAAGTATAGTACTTATAAATCTCACATGAGAACAAATGTAATTGTTGCTCACCATGCGGTTTTCCTGAGAGGAATACCGATATGCAATGGTCAGTGGGAGGATAGTGATACTCGAGATGAAAATCGGAGTGAGTAACACTGTTCAAGGCACGAAGTCCTTAATGGAACACAAATAGTTCATCTATGATGAAACTATAAACATTAATCTTCAAATACACAAGAACTTCGTAAATCGGATAGAGTCAGAAAACAACCTATGTATGGGTTTCTGATCTCACCCCATAATGATGTCAATCTTATGGAGGTGTGTACCATCCGACTACGTTTAGAGGAAGTGATACGAGGTATCGACTCCATGTTATGGCAAAGTGCCATGAAATCCGAAATGGATTCCATGTATAACAACTATTTTGGATACTAGTTGTTGTACCATAAGGCATTGTGCCTATGGTACATTAAACGTCTTCAGGAAGACATACATGGAAGGCAACATACCAACGTGCAAAGATAGGCTTTGAAGAAGGTATCGTTATCAACATTATGTTAATAACGGTTCAACCTTTTACCTGTTGCCATGGTAAATCCATTTTGAAGATGCTTGTTGATAACTGTATATTCATTTATGAAATATGTCAGTTACAAATCAAAATCGCTTTCCTGAAAAGGAAACCTTTTGGAGGATGTTCACAACATCCTGACGATTTTGTATAACCGACAAACAAGGTTTGCGGGTTATTCGATCCATGTTTGGATCAATGCAAGCATAAGGTTCTTGGAACTGACGTTTTGAAATAATCATAATGGTTTATGATTTAACTCAAAACGAAATAATTCTTGTGTATATAAGGAGGTTAGTGGGAGAGCGCACTGACAGTGAAATTCCCATAAAGCAATTGGTGAAAGCTTGGCTTTCATAGATTCTTCATAAGAAATTCTCCGTAGAATTCTGGGGAGTAACAACCTTTATTCAAGGAATAAAGATCTACTGGGCTAGATTTAGAGTTGGTAACACTCTCTGAGAAATTGTACATTTAAAATGTACTTGTATTGGTGTCTCATACGCTTTGAGCATATGGAGTCACAATCGGGTCAATCCAAGGGATAGTCACTGGATTGAAGATTAAAAACATCTGTTAGTATCTCTGAGAACTAAAGATGCTATCTTTTACTATGGAGAAGGAGAACTTGAAGTGACTGGGATCACTGCAGCAAGTTTCCAAACGATTAAATACTGCGGTACTATAAAGTTTGAATAACGGGACAGTGAGCTGGAAATCTTCCGAGCAAGATAACTGTTGTCGAATAAAAACTAATGCGGATTATTGCTGCAGCTGAGGCAGCAAGAGGCAGCAATAGAAGCCATTTGGGTCGATAATAAATCTAATTAGATTAGATATAGTTCTGTTAGCAGCTGAGCTAGGCGTCAGCACAAGGCTAAAGAATTAAAGGTCTCATCGACGATCCAGATATATACTTCTATATCATCTGATTCGTTCGGATCATACATCGTGGCGATGTGATGATCGTATAAATCGCGTCAGACGATAATCAAACAAATCCGCTGACGAAAACCTTTCCTCAGCAATTTGAGCGAACCTTACATAGTTCGGGTGTAGGACACTTGAGTGACTCGCTACGTGCCAAGTGGGAGATTGTTGGATAATATGACCCATAGCGTCACTATTTGCACAGAACATTGTGTTGCTTGTAGCAAAATTAACTATGTAACAAGGAAATTGCACACTCGTCATTTGTGATTAGATCACCATAGATATATAAATGAAGAGAGGTCCCTATGATTAGTTCCTGGATTGAGATGATATGAGACAGTATCAGTCCACGAAGGATTAATCATTAAATATCCCTAGCCGTAGTATTATCGAGACTGGACATCGATAATGCGGAATAGGCTAGTATTGCACTTGTGCGCGTTGTGAGGGCACAACTGCATAGTTCTCATATATATAAGTATTGGATACTTGTGCAAGTGCGATAGAAGGTCGTGTTTCACCGATGGTATGGGAAACAGCTTCGCTCTGGATAGACCCCTCGGAATCCCATTGGTATTATGACTATGTGTCTATGGGAGGCCGAAATCAAGGTAGGTGTGTATAGTCTTAACCTGAGACTTGCATCGCTAATACTTGCGATAATCGGAGACTTTGGTCTTGGTGGTACAGGGCTTTAACTGGTTTGCGTACACCACTTCTGGGTTTATCAGAGAGTCGTAGTGTATTTGTGTGTGATGTGATGTCGAGACGGAAGTATCACTTCAGTCATATTGGAGATGATGTCACGTAGGATACGGTATTAGTGCTCTTAAGTGATGCGCATCCAATCGTGATATTATGACCAGGTCATGAATATCCGATTATAGAGACTAGTTACCAGACATCCGACATGTGTTTCGGACGGGGCAGACACTTATCCAGCCCCAGCCCTAGCACGTGACTATCCGATACTGGACCGATATGCACAATACATTAGTATACTACGCTTGATACAGATCTTAATATTCTTAAATGGATATGTCCGGAGAATTGGGTAGACTTGGTGCTTTGCTAGGAGTCGACCTTGTCTCGTTAGGTGTTAAGTCGGTAGAACGTAGTACTTGGTACGTACGTGATTCGGATACTCCGACGACCGTATTTACTGCCAGATTATCCGGAGATCTCATGGGTCGCTTCCCGATAATCCACCGATGACGCACAACTCGCACTCTTGAATAATCTGGGATTATACAGAAGAGAGAGAAAATTAATCTAGGATTAATAACGGAGATGTTTTATCCAGGATAAAATGTCGTCTAAAGAGAGAGAACGATTAATTCGGAATTAATCGAATTATTAATATGTTCGATATATTAGACGAAATTAGATTTCGACGCGGAATTAAAATCAGATTTTAATTCGGGCAAACGAGTTAATTTAGAATTAATTCGTTAGCGACATAAATAATAATTTCGCCAGGCGCAATTATTTATTTAAATTCGATTGAATTAACGTCGCGACGTAAGCTCGGTATTCGGAAATATCGAACCCGAACGCGTGAGTGCACGTGGGCCCACTTTCATTTGGAAACGTGTGGGGCCCATATGACACATGTCATTCTAATGCTTTGCATGTAGATTGTGTACATTGCACTCAATGTCATTGCATGGAGTTTGAGTGTTTGACACTCTAAGCCATTGCATGTTATGTGTCATAATTTTATTATTAATTTAATGAAAATTATGGCAATAAATATAAATTGATTTTTTGGTAAATCATTTTTTAATAAATTAACACAATTTTATCTCTCTCAAAAAACTTCTCTTCTCTCACGCCCAAATGAAGGAATTGTTCACTGGTTTGGAACCAGAAATGGCGTGAACAAAGGGAAGCCAAGAGGTTTCTCATGGTGGAAAATACAGTGCTAGCACACTTTCAAGTCTTGCGAAGGTGGTAGGGAGGTTCGACCATGAGGCGGGACTCATCCGATGGAGTTGGGAGCTTCGTTTTGAGACGAAAACTGCCAAGACAGTGAGCATGACTGGTTGCAGTAAGCTTACCAAGGCAGTGCGTTTTTGGGCCATGATTCGTCTTCAAATCGACATAACCGATCAATGTAAGTATTCCGCTATCTTCATTGGTGTATTCACGCATTATTTCATGTCTTGATTTGATCTTGGGACCTTAGAATAAACCAACAGATGCAAGTATCAGGTTAAGACCATATACACCTACCCTGATGCGGCCTCCCATAGACACGCAGACATACTACCAATGGATTCCGCGGGGTCCATCCAGAGCGAAGCTGTTTTCCGTACCATCGGTTAAAACACAACCTCCTATCGCACTTGCTAAGTATCCAATACTTAAATATATGAGAACTATGCCGTTGTGCCCTCACAACATGCACAAATGCAATACTAGTTCTATTCCGCATTATCGATGTCCGATCTCGATAATACTCCGACTATGGATATTTAATGATTAAACCTTTTATATTGATACTGTCTCATATCATCTCAATACGGAACTAATCATACGGACTTTTGCCATTAATATATCAAAGTAAATAATTTTACAAAACGGCAAAAGGCAATTTCATTATCACATAGTTAATTTTGTACAATAATACAATATCATTTACAAAACAGTGACGCTATGGGTCATAATGTCTAACAATCTCCCACTTGGCCTATAGCCAGTCACTCAAGCATCTAATACCTGAACTATTGATATGTCGTTCAAACACTTGCGGATAAACAGCCTTCGTCAGCGATCTGCAATGTTGTTATCTGATGCGACCTTCTCGATCTTTACATCGCCACGATGTATAATTTCCCGAATCAGATGGTAACGCCGAAGAACATTCTTGGATCATTGATGAGACCTTGGTTCCTTAGCTTGTGCTATAGCCCCGTTATTGTCACAATACAATGGAACGGGTCAGCTGCTAATGGAACTACTCCTAATCCAATAGGAACTTCGGATCCAAACTGCCTCCTTTGCTGCTTCGACGCAGCAATGTACTCCGCTTCATTGTTGTTGAATCGGCAACAGTATCTTGCTTGGAAGATTTCCAGCTCACCGCCCCGTTATTCAAACAAAAAATATACCCGAATTGCGACTTGAAGTCGTCCTTGTCGGTTTGGAAACTTGCATCGGCATACCCAGATACCACAAGTTCTCCTTCTCCGTAAATTAAGAAAGCATCCTTAGTTCGTCTAAGATACTTAAGGATATTCTTAACTGCCATCCAGTGACCTTCATCTGGATCGGCCTGATAGCGACTGCACATGCTCAAAGCATATGACACATCAGGTCCTGTACATATCATGGCATACATGATCGATCCGACTGCCGAGGCGAACGGTATCCGACTCATGTTATCTCTCTCTTCTGTGTCTTAGGACACATGTTCTTAGATAGAGATATACCACGAACATTGGCATCAATCCCTTCTTGGATTGATCCATGCTGAATCGCTTCAACACTTTGTCAATATATGTACTCTGGGAGAGTCCAAGCAGCTTTCTAGATCTATCTCGGTAGATCTTTATTCCCAGAATAAAGGCTGCTTCTCCCAGATCTTTCATGGAGAATTTTAATGAAAGCCAAGCTTTCACCGACGTTAGCATGGGAATGTCATTGCCTATAAGCAATACATCGTCGACATAAAGGACAATAAAAGTCAGTGCTCCCACTAACCTTCTTGTATACACAAGGGTCATCTTCGTTTTGCACGAAATCATATTCTTTTATGATTCTCATCAAAACGCTGATTCCATGATCGTGATGCTTGCTTCAATCCATAAATGGATCGATTTAACTTACAAACCTTGTTTGCAAGTCTAGGTACGATAAAACCGTCAGGTTGTTGCATATAAACATCCTCCAAAAGGTTTCCGTTAAGGAAAGCGGGGTTTTAACGTCCATCTGCCATATCTCGTAATCGAAATATGCAGCTATTGCAAGCATTATCCGAATGGATTTAATCATGGCAACGGGCGAGAAAGTTTCGTCATAATCAATACCATATTGTTGACGATACCCCTTTGCTACAAGCCTAGCTTTGTACGTTTGTACGTTGCCATCCATGTCGGTCTTCTTCTTGAAGATCCATCTGCATCCAATAGGCTTTACGCCTTCTGGTGCATCAACCAGTGTCCAAACTTGGTTGGCATACATGGAATCCATCTCGGACTTCATGGCATCTTGCCATAAAGCGGAATCAATATTCTGTATTGCTTCCTCATACGTAGACGGTTCATTATCCTCAATAAGATTAATATCCACATGAGGCGAGATCAGGTACCCATACCTCTCAGGTACTGTCCTGACTCTCTCCGACCTACGCGGTCCTTGTGTATATGAAGATTGTGGTACAGACTCATCCTGGATGGTCTGTTCATGTTCCGTCGTTGATTCATTGCCAGGAACAGTATCACTACGATTTTCATCAGCTCCACTTTCCTCCCACTTACCACTGCATCTAGGAATTCCTTCTCAAGGAAAAATGCATGTAGAGCAACAAATACTTTGTTCTCTTGTGGGTGATAGAAGTAATATCCTTTGGTTTCCTTAGGATATCCCACGAAAAGGCATTTATCTGATTTGGGTTCAAGTTTGGTACCTTCCAAACGTTTAACATATGCCCAGCATCCCCAAATCTTCAGGAAAGAGAAACCTGGTTTCCTCCCTGTCCATATCTCATATGGAGTCTGTTCAACAGACTTTGACGGAACCTTATTCAAAATAAGTACTGCACTGTTTAAAGCGTATCCCCAGAAGGATATAGGTAGCTCAGTGCGACTCATCATCGACCTTACCATGTCTAACAAGGTACGGTTTCTCCGTTCAGACACACCGTTTAATTGCGGTGTTCCAGGAGGAGTCCACTGTGAAAGAATACCATTTTCTTTCAAGTAATCTTGAAACTCATAACTTAAGTATTCGCCACCACGGTCCGACCGCAATGTTTTACTCTTGCCTGTTTGTTTTTCTACTTCGTGTCGAAACTCTTTGAATTTCTCAAAAGTTTCCGACTTGTGTCTCATTAGATACACATAACCATAACGAGATGCATCATCCGTAAAGGTTACGAAGTAATGATATCCACCTCTAGCCTGGCTAGACATGGGCCCACATACGTCACTATGAACGAGGGCTAACAGTTCTGTGGCACGTTCACCTTTACCACTAAAAGGTGATTTAGGCATTTTGCCTAAAAGACAAGATTCGCAGACATCATATGAATTAAGATCAAATCCGTCCAAGTACCCACTCTTCGAAAGTGTGGATATGCGAGTCTTGTTGATGTGTCCTAGACGACAATGCCACATGTAAGCTTCATCTTTTAGATTACTCCTTTTGAGCCTTTTGTTTGTTATTTTATGTTTAGGAGATTCATTTATATTCAAAATATAAAGGCCATTATTTGCAACAGCAGTGCAAATTTCTGCATCATTTTTATATAAATAACACCCAGTGTTTCTAAATACAAAAGTGTACCCATGCTGGGTTAACAAAGATACAGATATAATATTCCTAGTCAAACTAGGTATATAATAACAGTTCAAAAGTTTAAGCATATGCCCCGAGAGGGAATTCCAAAACAAAAGTCCCTACAGCCAAAACAGCAACTGGAGTTCCGTTTCCGACTCGTAGGTCAATCTCCCCTGAAACCAGCATCCTACTATCCTGCAGATCCTGCAAATCAGTACAAATATGAGCAGCACAACCAGAATCAAAAATCCAATTTTTAAAACTAGAAGTAGTCATATTTATCTCAATAACAAACATACCAGAGGCTAGTGCCTTGCCTGCCTTGATATCCTCCTTGTGTCCCTTCCCCATTCGGCAGTCACGTTTCCAGTGACCCTTCTTGCCGCAGTTGAGGCAGACATCTTGAGACTTTTCCCTTGGCTTCCCAGAAGCTTTTGTCAACTTGCCTTTACCCTTTTTCTTATGTTTCTTCTTCCTCACCCCTCCAGTAGCTTTGGGCCCAGCCTTTGGCCTCTGAGAGGTCGATGCAAAGTGCTCCTCGCGCTTGCCCCCTTTTTGGAGTTCTTTTTCAGACTCCTTCAAAATGGATAACATCTCTCCAAGAGTGTCATCTGTATCCATCAACTTGTAGTTGATTATGATTTGTTTCCAAGTATCAGGAAGTGACTGCAAGATCATATCTATAGTCAGCTCAGCCTCCAAGACTATTCCCATATTGGCCAACTCATCAATATCGGCGATCATTTGAGTCCCGTGGGCCTCAACTGATGCGCCTTCAGTCATTCGGGCGCGGAAGAGTTTCTTCACCAACTCATATCTCCCCATCCGCTTATTGGAGCGGTGGAGATCTCGCAGTCTAGCCATCATATTATAAGGATCCAAGTCCCTATTTTGGCGACGAAAGTGCTGAGTCATCGAAGCTAACATAATAGCCTGAGCTGTGTCACAATCACTGCTGTGAGTTTTCCATAACTCCAGCTCAAGTGGGTCAGTGGGCTTAGGCGGGAGAGGTGTTTGTATAGTGTACAGCATCCTCTCAGCCCCAAGGACTATCCTTAGGTTCATTTCCCAATCAGCGAAGTTTGTGCCCTTGAAGACATTGTCACCCATGATGATGTCTCGGACACTTAACTTGCTTGCCATCTCAACTACGATAGTCCAACTATCTAGTTAACGAAAAATGGGTACAGTCAAACTGTTACAAAAAAATAACAATGAATTAGTCCAACTAATTTTAATTAATTAAACGAAATAATTTTGAAAGACGCGTAAGGCTAAGTATTTGAACGAAATTGCAAATTCAATACTAGCCTCCCACTATTTTTATCAAGTCTCTAACCCTCTGTTGAGAACTCGGGAAATCCTATTTCCTAGTGGGCTAGGATCCCGTTAAATAACACACAACCTTGACTTTGGCCAACAAGCTGTATGCTATTTAACTAGGTAGATCTCACAGATCAATTGGATCCAATCCAATTCCTAGATCCGGTTAGGTGGACATCCAAGTCCTAAACATATTGCATATGCCAACGTATCTAATACATTTTCTAACCATATCCTCCGAATCATCTAGGCCTTGGCTTTGGCACAACAAACCTAATGATTCCAGTTAAGCGGGACCCATTGACAAGGATAGTTTCGTAATCAATGTCGTTGGACAAGAAGTGATCTTGACTTTGGCCAACAAATCACAACTTGGACAAGACACCGATGTGGAACAAAACTCTCATGATTCAAGTACATCCAATTGACAAGGTCTTGACTTTGGCCAACAAACCAATGCCAATTGGATCTTGAACAAGAATCATTCAATGGAAGGATAATCGCTTAATATAGATTGAGGGATTTTTGCGTAATTGGCAACCAATTTATTATCTTTGTTAGGTCTCATCATCATACACCCTTAAACATGCTTCTAAAACATCATAAAGTGCGTAAAGTAAATTAATAGTGATATACGGATGGATATGTAAAACAATTTGTTCCTAGAACAAATCACTCCATTTCCACTCCCCGCTAGTAATATTCTACTTCTACCCAATTACATAATACAATAAGAGAAACCTCATATACATTGAGGGGAATTAGGTTAGAAGAGAATGTAAAGAGATAAAAGAGATAAGGCTAGACACGCAGGTCCAATTTATAAATTCTAAATTTACAATAATTTCTAAAATTACCCTTTCCCTTCTAATATCCATCCGCTATACACTATTCATTCATCACATACATGTATATTCATTCAAGACATGCTATACAACCAATCTAATCCAATTAATTAGTCTTTGTTTAAGTGATCATCCAATGTTCAATCAACGGTTTGATTTTGCGCGAGTCCAACTCGTTTGAGAAGAAGTACATAAGGTACGAATTCATGAATTATATCGAACTACCCGTTAAATCCAATTTAAGTCGCATTCAATATTAATTCAATTTATTTAATTCCAAATTAAATGATTACACTTTTAATGTGCTTTTAAAGATTAGATTCTAAATCTTATCAAATTGGGTCTCCAAGCCCAACTAACATCCAATGTGTGTTTAATTAAAGTCCAATGGGCTTTCAATTGATTTAAAAGGCTTGGGCTTTGGTCAATGTGGGTCAAACCCAATTACCAAGCCCAAATAAGGAATCACCCTTAAGTGCCATAAAATCAATTTCAAGCCCATAAGGCCCAATTAAACATAAAAGTCCATTAATTAAATTTTAATATTCCAAATTTAAAATTCAATTAATTAAAGTGTAATTGCATGATTAATTCATTAAACCAAATATTTCAAAAAACACCAATTTAATTCATTAATCATCAATTGTTCAAAACACTTGTCTAACATTTATTTGAACAAAAATCAAGTCCTTTAACATGTCATGTTGTATTCGGCCAAGAGAGATTTTTGCGGTTCGATTTGTTTTTCAATCCAATTGAATCACTAATCTATTATCCATATTGATTTTAAGTCATCTAATGAACTTGAAAGCAAAAATTCAATTAAGTGAAAAGATCTCCATTTTCGGTCAAGCATCAATTTTAGGGAAAAAATCATCCAATGCATTTTTCTCAAAATTGATCATGTATTACATCAAATATCATACATTTAATCATGCTTGAGTTATCTAATAAACTTTGTGCATGAAAAATTCCAAATCAATAATGACCTACACATTCGGCCAAGGCATCAATTTTGGGGAAAAAATATCCAATACAATTTTCTAAAAATTGATCATGTAATACATCATATTACAAACATTTAAGCACACTCAAATCATCCAATGAACTTGTGCATGCAAGAAATTCAACTTAATGGAAGTACCTCACATTCGGCTAAAGCAACATTTTGGGGAAAAATCATCCAATGCATTTTTCTCAAAATTGATCATGTATTATATCATATATTATACATGTAATCATGCTTAAGTCATCAAATAAGCTTGTGCATGAAAAATTTCAAACCAATGGAAGCACCTCCACATTCGGCCAAGACAACATTTTGGGGAAAAATCATCCAATGCATTTTTCTTAAAATTGATCATGTAATATATCATATAACATGCATATAAGCATACTTTAGCATCCAATTTCACAAGAACATGCTTCAATCAATTTTCCCCAAATTAACCCTAATGTATTTCATGCTTAAACATGGCTCAATGATACCATTGTTGGTTTCTATAATTAGTCCCAAGGAAAGATTAAGCAATAGAAATACAATAATCATACATGCAAAGCTTGAAGGATGGCGGAAACATACTTACAAAGCTATGTGACGAAAATGGTGATGAGGATCCTTGAGCCACCAAGGATGAAGTTTCGGCCAAGTAAGAAGATGGAGAGAAGCTTCAAATCTTTGAGTATTCCAAGCTCCAAATGCGTTTCCCTATCACCTCTTTTGTTCCTTGCTTGTGCTAGCAAAAAATGGAGAATGAGAAAACAATTTTCTGCCTTTTTTTATGCAGCTCACGGCGTGAGCAAGAGAGAGAAAGAAGAGGAGAGTGTTTCACTTTTAATTTTGTTTCCTTTGCATGCCAAAACCGTGAGACACAAAGGAAATGAAAAGTGATATGATATCTAATACCAAAAGAATTTTTAATGCAAAAAATCCTTCAAAACCGTGCATGGCTTTCCCTCCAAAATGAAATCCATCATTTTCCATCATTACCACACTTTGAGATTAGAGACAATGTATCATCCCTCAAAGGTGACTAGATACATCCACCATCTATTCGTATTAAGTAATGAGATATCGCGATGTGTTTTGCGGATATCACTCGATTCAAAATACGAATGTGTCCGCAAGCACTTTCGGGCTTGGTTTCGTTAATTCCGAATTAACGAATTTCCGTCGCGACGTGAATTAAATAATTACGCCTTGCGAAATTACTATTCAGTTCGCTAATGAATTAATTCTAAATTAATTCGTTTGCCCGAATTAAAATCCGATTTTAATTCCGCGTCGAAATCTAATTTCGTTTAATAATATATCGAATATATTATTTTATCGATTAATTCCAAATTCTACGATTCCTGATAAACCCAGAAGTGGTGAACACAAAACCGGTTAAAGTCCCCAACCACCAAAACCAAAGTTTACCGATTGTCGCAAGCACTAGCGATGCAAGTCTCAGGTTAAGACCATATACACCTACCCTGATGCGGCCTCCCATAGACACGCAGACATACTACCAATGGGATTCCGCGGGGTCTATCCAGAGCGAAGCTGTTTTCCGTACCATCGGTAAAACACAACCTCCTATCGCACTTGCATAAGTATCCAATACTTAAATATATGAGAACTATGCCGTTGTGCCCTCACAACATGCACAATGCAATACTAGTCTATTCCGCATTATCGATGTCCGATCTCGATAATACTCCGACTAGGGATATTTAATGATTAAACCTTTTATATTGATACTGTCTCATATCATCTCAATACGGAACTAATCATACGGACTTTTGCCATTAATATATCAAAGTAAATAATTTTACAAAACGGCAAAAGGCAATTTCATTATCACATAGTTAATTTTGTACAATAATACAATATCATTTACAAAACAGTGACGCTATGGGTCATAATGTCTAACACTTGAAAGAGTATAGTATTCTTTCAAATGAGGACTCCTCCCGGAACACGTCAAAGTGACGGTGTGTCCGAACGGATTAACCGAATCATGTTAGACATGATAAGATTAATCAAGAGTCGCTCTGAGCTACCATTTCCTTCAACGGATAAGTTTTAACAGTGCAATAACTTATTAGAATAAGGTTCCATATAAATCTGTTGACAGATGTCATATAGGATATGAACAGGGAAGAAACAAGTTTCTCATTCCTGATAATTTGGGTATGCCAGGCATAACGTTTGGATGATACCAAACTAAGGACCCAAATTGGATAAGTGCCAATATAGGTTATCCTAAGGGAAACCATAAGTATAGTACTTGTAAATCTCACATGAGAACAATGTGATTGTTGCTCACCATGCAGTTTTTCCTGAGAGGAATACCGATATGCAGTGGTCAGTGGAGGATAGTGATACTCGATGAAAATCGGAGTAATACTGTTCAAGGCACGAAGTCCTTAATGGAACACAAATAGTTCATCTATGATGAATCTATACCATAAATCTTCAAAAAAACAAGAAACCGCGTAGATCAGAGAGAGTCTGAAAACAACCTGGGTTATGGGTTTCTGATCTCACCTCATAAAGATGTTAATCTTTAAGGTACACCAACTGATTACATTTGAGGTAGTGATACAAGGTATCGACTCCCTATTATGACAAAGTGTCATGAATCCGAAATGGATTCCATGTATAACAACTATTTTGGATACTAGTTGTTGTACCACAAGGCATTGTGCCTATTGGTACATTAAACGTCTTCAAGGAAGACATACATGGAATGCAACATACCAACGTACAAAGCTGGGCTTTTGACGGAAAGGTATCGTTATCAACATTGTGTTAATAACGGTTCAACCTTTTACCTGTTGCCATAGTAAATCCATTTTGAAGATACTTGTTGATAACTGCATATTTCATTTATGAAATGTGTCAGTTGCAGATCAAAATCGCTTTCCTGAAAAGGAAACCTTTTGGAGGATGCTTACAACATCCTGACGATTTTGTATAACCGACAAACAAGGTTTGCGGGTTATTTGATCCATGTTAGGATTGAAACAAGCATAAGGTTCTTGGAACTGACGTTTTGAAATAATCATAATAGTTTATGATTTGACTCAAAACGAAATAATTCTTGTGTATATAAGGAGGTTAGTGGGAGAGGGCACTGACAATGAAATTCCCATAAAGCAATTGGTGAAAGCTTGGCTTTCATAGATATTCTTTCATAGAAATTCTCCGTAGAATTCTGGGGAGTAACAACCTTTATTCGAGGAATAAAGATCTATTGGGACAGATTTGGAGTTGTTAACACTCTTTGGAAATTGTACATTTAAAATGTACTTGTATTGGTGTCTCATACGCTTCGAGCATATGGAGTCACAATCGGGTCAATCCAAGTGATAGTCACTGGATTGAAGATTAAGAACATCTGTTAGTATCTGAGAGAACTAAAGATGTTTTCTTAAACTATGGAGATGAACAACTTGAAGTGACTGGGATCACCGCTGCAAGTTTCCAAACAATTAACTACTACGGTACTATAAAGTTTGAATAACGGGACAGTGAGCTGGAAATCTCCCGAGCAAGATAACTGTTGCCGAATAAACAACAAATGCGGATTATTGCTGCAGCTGAGGCAGCAATAGAAGCCATTTGGATCGAAAATAAATCTAATTAGATTAGATATAGTTCTTTTAGCAGCTGAGCTAGGCGTCAGCACAGGCTAAGGAATTAAAGGTCTCATCGACGATCCAGATATATACTTCTATATCATCATTCGTTTGGATCATACATCGTGGCGATGTGATGATCGTATAAATCGCGTCAGAAGATAATTACGCAAATCCGCTGACGAAAATCTTTTCTCAGCAATTTGAGCGAACCGTACATAGTTCGGGTGTTAGACACTCGAGTGACTGGCTTGTTAGACATTATGTCCCATAGCGTCACTGTTTGTAAATGATATTGTATTATTGTACAAAATTAACTATGTGATAATGAAATTGCTTTTTTACCGTTTTGTAATATTATTTACTTTGATATATAAATGGCGAAAGTCCATATGATTAATACCGGATTGAGATGATATGAGACAGTATCAATCCATAAAGGTTTAATCATTAAATATCCCTAGTCATAGTATTATCGAGATCGGACATCGATAATGCGGAATAGACTAGTATTGCGCTTGTGCACGTTGAGAGGGCACAACGGCATAGTTCTCATATATTTAAGTATTGGATACTTATGCAAGTGCGATAGGAGGTTGTGTTTTACCGATGGTACGGAAAAACAGCTTCGCTCTGGATAGACCCCGCGGAATCCCATTGGTAGTATGTCTGCGTGTCTATGGGAGGCCGCATCAGGGTAGGTGTATATGGTCTTAACCTGAGACTTACATCGCTAGTACTTGCGACAATCGGTAAACTTTGGTTTTGGTGGTTGGGGACCTTAACCGGTTCTGTGTACACCTCTTCTGGGTTTATCGAGAATCGTAGTGTACTGGATGTGATGTCGAGATGGAAGTATCACTTCAGACATATGGAGGTGATGATCACACAGGACACAGAACTAATACTCTATAAAAGGTTGCAACCGTCGGGACAATATGACCAGGTCAGGATTGTCCGATTTTAAGAGACTAGTTGCTTGATGTCCGATATATGTTTCGTACGGGGCAGACACATTCCAGCCCCAGGCCTAACATGTGATCGTCCGATACTGGATCGATGTACGCAATACTACGGTATACTACGCTTGATATAGATCTAATATTCCAGTAAGAATATTCTGGAGAATTGGGTAGGCATGGCGCTTTGCTAGAAGCCAACCTTGTCTTGTGAATCGGTAAGAACGTAGTACGAGGTACGTACGTGTTCGGATTATCCGACGACCGTATTTACTGCCAACATATCCGGAGATCTCTTGGGTCGCTTCCTGAAGATTCACCTATGATATTTGATTCGGACTTAATTAATCTTGGATTAATTGCGGAGAAACTTTATCTTGGATAAAGTGCCTTATTTAGAGAGAGAATGATTAATTTAGAATTAATCGATAAAATTATTATATTCGATATAATAATCGAAATTCGATTTCGACGCGAAATTAAAATTAGATTTTAATTCGGGCAAACGAGTTAATTTAGAATTAATTCGTTAGCGACGTAAATAATAATTTCGCTAGGCGCAATTATTTATTTAAATTCGATTTAATTAACGTCGCGACGTAAGTTCGGTATTTCGGAAATATCGAACCCGAACGCGTGAGTGCACGTGGGCCCACTTTCATTTGGAAACGTGTGGGGCCCACATGACACATGTCATTATATGCATTATTTAATTGTTAATACATTGCATGGTGATAGTGTACAATACACTCAATGGTTTTGCATGGAGTTTGAGTGTTGACACTCTAAGCCATTGCATGATTGTGTCATAAGTTTATTATTAATTTAATAAATATTATGGCATAAATATAAATTGATTTTTGTAACAAAGATTAATACAACTCTCCTCTCTCTCTCACAATGCCGTGACTTCCATTAGGGCAAAGAAGATTTGATTTTCTTTTCTCCATTTGCTAGCACATTGAAGGATCATAGGAGGTGATAGGGAAACCATCAAAGAGCTTGGAATACACAAAGCTTGGAGCTTCAACTCTTCTTCCTCCCTTGGCCGAAACTTGAAGCTTGGAGATTCAAAGATTTTATTCATCACTTCTCATCACAAAAGCTTTGTAAGTATGATTCCGCCATACTTCATCTTTTAATATATATTCATTGTTGTATTTCATATGCTTAATCTTTCCTTGGGACATATAATAGAAACCAACAATGGTATCATGGAGCCATGGTTAAGCATGAAATACTTTAGGTTAAAATTTGGGTAAAATTGATTGAAGCATGTTCTTGTGAAATTTGATTAATGAGTATGCTTACATGTATATAGAATGATGTTATATGGAATCAATTTTGAGAAAAATGCATTGGATGATTTTTCCCCAAAAATGTAACCTTGGCCGAATGGGTATGAACATTGTGTAGGAGTTTTAAATCAAGTCCCAAGATCAACAAATCATGCATGAAAAACCGCATATGAACACATCAAAGGAGGTGCGGAATATACTCACATTGAATTTCGGTTTTGATGAATGAAGAACAAGGTGCGATTTTGCCTCCTCCAAGCTCGGCAATGGTTTGGAACTGCAGTGAACGCACGGTGGTGACTGGTTCGGCTTCCTCCATGTTCGGCCATTGATGAGCACCATTGAAGCTCAAAGCTTCAAGCTTTCCAAGCTCATGAAGACACTTCCCTATCACCTATGTATCACTCAAGGTGTGTGCTAGCACTTGTATTCTTCTTTTTGCTTCTCAAATGCTCGGTCAAACCAGAACAAAAGGAGAGAAATCGCAACCATGCGTGATGGAGATGAGTAGAAAAAAGAGAGGGAGATGAAAGAAACCGTGTACTGCATGTGTGAGAGAGAGAAGGCAAATTGTTTTACTTATATTTATATTTTATTTCCAAAATAAAATCAAATATAAAAGCCTTTTCATTTACCAAATACAAAAGTCAA
>SKCR01010255.1:0-22747 GCA_019454045.1 Zanthoxylum bungeanum | reverse complement strand
ACATAGAAGGAGTGAGAGAGAAAGGTGTGTTTAAAAACTGAAAATTCGCGGCCTATTTATAGCAAAAATAATTTACTGTTCGGGTACTGTTAGCGCGTCGCGACGCTAAGGCGTTGAGCGTCGCGACGCTCATTTGTCGACGTGGCACAATGAGATGGCGACACGTAGCAAGGCGGCTGACTGTGCAAGCGACACGTGTCAAGGCGGCTAATTCTCAATTATTATGATGACGTCATGCTGACGTCATGCTGACGCGAGGCGACGTGGCGATGACGTGGCGCTGACGTGGCGTGGCGGCTGACTGTACAACTGTCGGCACAATGGGATGGCGACACGTGGCGACACGTGTCAAGTTCTGATTGGCTGAGGCTGACGTGGCATGTTGACTCGGTTGACTTGCTGACGTGTCTGATGACGTGGCATGACACGTGGCAATGTTGACTCGTTGACCGATGACATGGCTGATGACGAGGCGACACGTGTCATGTCAGAGTGTCGGCAGCATATGATGTTGACACGTGGCACGGCGTACGTTAGCAGATCGGATGTGATGGTGACACGTGGCACGGCGCATTTTAGCAAAGTCAACTTTTCAAATTGTTGACCCGTTGACCATGGCGCATTTTAGCAGAACCGGCACACGCTGGGCGTCGCGGCGCGCAGTGCTCCAGCGTCGCGACGCGTAGAAGACCAAAATATCCCTGTTGACGCATTTTTGTCCGGTTTTGCCCCAAATTGCCTCCAGTGCTGTCCAAACACTTTATTTATCTGCAAAATAACAATAAAACACATCAAAACGTTCATAAAACTCAAGAAACTATACAAAATGTTAAGTTAAATGAGTGGGAAATAGTGATATAAATGTCACTCATCAAACAACGACTTTCGTCCCGTTTCCAATTCGCAGAGAAATCTCGGTTTGAAGCCAGTATCCAGCTCACAGCGGATTCTGAACGTCAATACATATATGTATTATGTACCACACTAAGTATTTAAAGTCCAATTTTAATACTAGTAGTAAACATAACTTTGACAAATATTTTTAAAGTTAGAGCCTCTCCCTATCTTTAATTCCTTCGTGTCTTCCATATCCAAATGGTAGTCACTTTGGGATATGTCAATTATCATTTCAATATTTCACAAACCTTTGGCCAAGCCTTGGGTTTCGGAATATCGAAATGATGTGCACCTTGTGCAACTTGCCCAATTGCAAACTTTGACTTCTCTCCACTAGAATAGTCAAATCAATTCTCTAAGAATTATTAATTGCAATTTAATATTTTTAAATCTAAAGATAGATTTATGATAGTATAATAATTAAGCACTAAAGTCATCATCACATAAATCTTCCAAAGATTTTATGCTCTACTATTTGCTTAATTATGGGCTTAGTCATAATAAGTTATTTTATCAAATAAATTAACCTATTATTATTCCCAATATGAAAATTAAATCATTTAAAGCATTTAATCCAATGATTATATATTTTAAATATTCAACTTTTCAATTCTTTCTTGATTTCAATAGTCCAACTATTTATCAATTTAATAAGGTACTATTTATTATAATGATTACAATAATCCAATTATTTAATCAACTATAATTTTAATATTGATTACTATAATCTAATTATAAAATCAACTATCATTTTAATTCAATTATATTGATTACTATAATCCAATTATAAAATCAACTACATATTGAATGAGTTTGTATATAGTCCAACTATATATATATTTAAAACAACATAAAATATTAGTCCAACTAATACTTTTGATTATATGACGAGTAAAATATAGATGAGCGCGTTTAGCGAGTATTCGAACGAATGTTGCAAATTCAATACTTGCCTCCCACTATTTTTCGTCGAGCCTCTAACCCTCTGTCGAGTACTCGGGAAACCGTGTTTCCTAGTGGGCTAGGATCCCGTTAAATATCACACAATCTTGACTTTGGCCAACAAATTGTATGATAATTAACTAGGTAGATCTCGAAGATCAATTGGATCTAATCCAACTCCTAGATCCAGTAGGTGGACATTCCAAGTCCTAAACATATATCTTATATATGTCTATACATCGAATGTATATCCTAACCTTTTTCCTCTGAATCAACTAGGCCTTGGCTTTGGCACAACAAACCTAATGATCCCAGTTAAGCGCGGACCCATTGACAAGGAAGCTTCGTAATCAATGTCGTTGGACAAGAAGTGGTCTTGACTTTGGCCAACAAACCACAACTTGGACAAGACACCAATATGGAACAAAGCCTCGTGATTAAAACACATCTTGAAGGACAAGGGCTTGACTTTGGCCAACAACCCCTGCCAATCTAGGATCTTGAGTAAGAATCACTCAATGGAAGGAAAAACGCATGATATTTGATGAGGGCTTTTTCGCGTGCAAATTGGCTACCAATTTAATTATCTATGTTAAGGTCTCATCATCATACACCCTTAAACATGCATTCGAAATACATAATAAAGCGAGTATGAAAATAATAATAATGATATGCGGATGGATACTTAACACATTGATCCTAGATCAAATCTCTCCCTTTCTCACTCAAGCTAGCACTAGTATACTTCTACCCGTTACACTACACTTCTAAAGAAACCTCATATACATAGAGGGGAATAGGTGAGAAGAGAATACAAAGAGAATAGAGGTGATAAGGCTGGACACGCAGGTCCAATTTAATAAATCGAATTTATTACAACAATTTCTAAAATTGCCCACCCGTCTAATATCCATCCGATATACATTATTCATTCAACACAACCACGTATTCACACACATAAGTATGCTATCAATCAATCTAATCAAATTAATTAATCTGATAATTAAGTGATCATCCAATGTTCAAACAACGATTTGATTTTGTTCGAGTCAAACTCGTTTTTGCGAATAAGTACTTAAAGTACGAATTCAGAATTAAATTAAACTACATCATTAAATCTAATTTAACATGTATTTAATACTAATTCATTATTCATTCTAAATTAATATTACACTTTTATTTAATAAACCTTTTACGATTTAAATTCCAAATCTAATCGTAACGCGTCTCAAAGATCGATTAACGTCCAACGTCAATTCAATTAAAGTCCAATGGGCTTTTGATTGATTTCTTAAGGCGTGGACTTTTGGTCAACTCGGGTCAAACCGATAACCAAAGTCCAATCCGGGATTTACCCCATAAGCCCATAAATCAATCTTGGCCCATTAGGCCCAATTGAACTTTAAAGGTTCATTAGTCGCAATTGGGCTTTATGGTTAAGGTTTTGGGCCCAATTGGATCCAATCCACTTGGCCTAAACCAAACTTGATAAATCAAGCCCAAAAGGCCCAATTACAACAATTCAAGCCCAAATCCATTTAAGCCTAAATAATTAAATTACACTAATCCAATTACGCAATTTAATTACCTAAAGTGCATTATATGATTAATCGACTAATCAATATTTCCGAAGCACCAAATTAGTCCAATTAATCATGCTTAATTCATTATCATATGTCCAACACACAAATTGAAAATCAAACCCATAAACATGCTTTAATGCTCTCGGCCAAGGAAGGTTATTTTGTCCGATTTGAATTCAATCCTATTAATTACACAATCGACAACGTATTAACTTCCCGAATGATTTCATACACATCCAATGTTACAAAATCAAAAACACCAAGACATTAGGGCATTACACCAATTCGGCCATGGTAAGGAATTTGGGGTTTTTGTCCAATTCGAAATCCAATCCAATTCGATTCAAATTAACGTCAACCTAATCGATTCTAACTCATCAAATGAATCAAAAATCAAAAATCCAAGATCCAAAAATCACAAACCATTCGGCCAAGGACTTAATTTTGGGAAAATAATTCCAATCATTTTTAATCAAATTAGTCCAACCAAAATGAATTTAAACATGTTATAAGCATACTCAAACAAGCAATTTATTCAAATCATGCTCAAATCACATTTACCCAAATTTTAAACCCTACAATTTCATGCTTGCAACATTAGCTCTTGATGCCATTGTTGGAATTTATCTAAGGTCCCAAGATCAAACAAGACATGAAATTATGTGTGAACACATCAACAGAGGTAGCGGAATACTCACATTGATCGGTAGAGTCGATTTGAAGACAAATGAACCCAAAAAACGCACTACCATGTAAGCCTACTGCATGCAGTCCACTGCCTACAAAAAACAAAAAATTGAATGAGAAAACGGAGCTCCTAGCTTCGTCGGATGGATCCCGTCTCATGGTCGAACCTCCCTACCACCTTCGCAAGACTTGTAAGTGTGCTAGCACTTGATTTCTCACCATGAGAAACCACTCTTAGCTTCCATATTGCTCACGTTTTTCTGGTTCAAAACCAGTGAGCATTGTACCCATTTGGGCGTGAGAGAAGAGAGCATTTGAGAGAGATGAAGTTTTGTGTTAATTGAAATGATTTACTAAAAATCAATTTATATTTATGTCATAATATTTATTAAATAAATAATAAAATTATGACACAAAACATGCAATGGCTTAGAGTGTCAAACACTCAATTTCCATGCAATAACATTGAGTGCATTGTACACTATCTACATGCAAAGCATTAGATTGACATGTGTCATGTGGGCCCCACACGTTTCCAAATGAAAGTGGGCCCACGTGCACTCACGCGTTTGGGTTCGATATTTCCGAAATACCGAGCTTACGTCGCGACGTTAATTCAATCGAATTTAAATAAATAATTGCGCCTGGCGAAATTATTATTTACGTCGCTACGAATTAATTCTAAATTACTCGTTTGCCCGAATTAAAATCTAATTTTAATTCCGCGTCGAAATCTAATTTCATTTAATATATCGAATATATTAATTCATCGATTAATTCCAAATTAATCGTTCTCTCTCTTTAGACGACATTTTATCCCGGATAAAATATCTCCGTTACTAATCCTAGATTAATTTCTCTCTCTCTTCTATTATAATCCCAGATTATTCAAGAGTGCAAGTTGTGCGTCATCGGTGGATTATCGGGAAGCGACCCATGAGATCCCCGGATAATCTGGCAGTAAATACGGTCGTCGGAGTACCCGAATCACGTACGTACCAAGTACTACGTTCCTACCGATTTACAAGACAAGGTCGACTCCTAGCAAAGCACCAAGTCTACCTAATTCTCCGGACATATCCATTAAAGAATATTAAGATCTGTATCAAGCGTAGTATACTAATGTATTGTGCATATCGGCCCAGTATCGGATAGTCACGTGCTAGGGCTGGGGCTGGATAAGTGTCTGCCCCGTCCGAAACACATATCGGATGTCTGGTAACTAGTCTCTATAATCGGATATTCATGACCTGGTCATAATATCACGATTGGATGCGCATCTCTTAAGAGCACTAATACCTTATCCTGCGTGACATCATCTCCACTATGACTGGAGTGATACTTCCGTCTTGACATCACATCCAATACACTACGATTCTCAATATACCCGGCATTGGCGTACACAGAACCAGTTACAGTCCTAGACGACCTCAACTAAAGTATATCGATTGTCGTAAGCATTAGCGATGTAAGTCTCAGGTTAAGACTATACACACCTACCTTGATTTCGGCCTCCCATAGACACATATTCATAATACCAATGGGATTCCGAAGGGTCTATCCAGAGCGAAGCTGTTTCCCGTACCATCGGTGAAACACGACCTCCTATCGCACTTGCATAAGTATCCAACACTTATATATATGAGAACTATGCCGTTGTGCCCTCACAACGCACACAAGTGCAATACTAGCCTATTCCGCATTATCGATGTCCAGTCTCGATAATACGCGGCTAGGGATATTTAATGATTAATCCTTCGTGGACTGATACTGTCTCATATCATCTCAATCCAGGAACTAATCATAGGGACCTTTCTTCATTTATATATCTATGGTGATCTAATCACAAATGATGAGAGTGCAATTTCCTTGTCACATAGTTAATTTGCTACAACAACACAATGATCTGTGCAAATAGTGACGCTATGGGTCATTTTGTCCAACATCTTTGTGATCAGATATTTGATTGCTGAATGATCTGTGTAGACCACCACTTTGGGACCCAGCAGATAGGAGCAGAATTTGTCAAAAACGTACACAACTGCTAGCAACTCCTTTTCAGTGGTTGTGTAGTTGGAGTTGAGCTTCATTCAGAGTTCTGCTGGAGTAGTAAATGGTGTGGAAAATCTTTGCTTTGCGTTGTCCCAAAACTGCACCTACAGCAAAATCACTAGCATCACACATTACCTCGAATGGAAGGGTCCAATCTGGTGCTACAATGATGGGGCAGAAATCAGCTTCTGTTTTAAGATTTCGAAAGCTTCCTGGCATTCTTTGGTGAAGTTGAAAGGCACATCCTTTTCCAGAAGATTGCAAAGAGGTTTGGCAATCTTGGAAAAGTCTTTGATAAATCTCCTGTAAAAATCTGCATGTCCAAGAAAACTCCGAATCCCTTTTACAGATGTTGGTGGAGGTAGTTTCTCAATTGTCTCGATTTTTGCTTTGTCTACCTCGATTCCCTTTTGTGAAATCCGGTGTCCAAGAACAATGCCTTCCTATACCATGAAATGGCATTTCTCCCAATTGAGTACCAGGTTTGTATCTTCGCACCTTTGTAATACATGTTCCAAATTTTTCAAACAATGGTCAAAAGAATCTCCAAACACAGAAAAATCATCCATAAAAACCTCCATACTCTGCTCCAGCATGTCTGAGAAGATGGCCATCATGCAACGCTGAAAAGTAGCAGGGGCATTACATAATCCAAATGGCATCATGCGGAAAGCAAAAGTACCATAGGGACATGTAAAAGTAGTTTTCTCCTGGTCTTCTGGTGTGATGGCAATCTGATTATGCCCTGAATATCCGTCAAGAAAACAATAGAACTCATGTCCTGCCAGTCTGTCTAACATCTGGTCAATGAATGGCATCGGAAAATGGTCCTTTCTCGTGGCTTTGTTCAGCTTCCTGTAATCCATACATACTCTCCATCCAGTCACTGTTCTTGTTGGAATCAGCTCGTTCTTTTCATTGGTGACAACAGTAATTCCTCCTTTCTTTGGTACACACTGCATAGGACTTACCCAAGTGCTATCTGAGATGGGGTAAATGATACCAGCATCCAACCATTTGATGATTTCTTTCTTCACGACTTCCTTCATGATTGGATTGAGTCTCCGTTGATGCTCCACTGTGGGTTTGTATTCATCATTCATCAGGATCTTGTGCATGCAAAATGATGGGCTAATGCCTCGAATGTCTGCTATAGTCCAGCCAATGGCTCTTTTGTGCTCTCGTAATACTCTTAGTAGCTTTTCTTCCTTCCTGTTCCAATGTTAGTGAAGAAGAAATAATAACAGGTAATTCAGAAGAGTTTCCAAGAAATGCATACCTGAGATGGCTTGGAAGTAACTTTAATTCCAGCTGCGGTGGTTCTTCAATCGAAGGTTTGATTCGACCTTTCTTTGGCAGTTCCAAGCTTTCAACTGGTGGTGTTACTTTGAATCGGAATGGTTTGTCAAGGTAGTTGATACATTCCAAGATTTAAGCATCTAGCTCGCTGTCAGTCATATTGGTGATGCAAGCTTCAAGTGTATCCGTGGGATTTGACTCAGTAGTCTGAACAATTCTATCAACAACATCAATTCTGAAGCATTCTTCTTCTTCCTTTTCATCGCTTGGAAATTTCATGGCTTGGAAAACATTAAAGGTCACTTCTTGGTCCTGCACTTTCATTGTTAGTTCTCCTTTTTGCACATCAATCACAGTTTTACCTGTAGCCAAAAATGGTCTTCCAAGAATGATAGGTACTTCTTTGTCTTCTTCCATGTCAAGGATGATGAAGTCTGCTGGAAGGATTAGTTTGTCAACTTTAACCAGTACATTTTCCACAACTCCTCTCGGAAATGCGAGTGTTCGATCAGCAAGTTGTTTGATTGATTTGAATTGGCGACGATTCTAAATTTAAAGACAAATAAGTAAAATTGCTTAAAAGTAGATTTTAAGGAAATTCAATATTAAAAACTATCCAGGGTTGTGATTTATTTCAATATTATTTAAAAGATGAAGTAGTTATCTTATAGTTGGGTAAAATATTGATTTATTAACCTGAAACACTAATTTATGTAAAAGCCTCTTCCGATGGTCAATTACAAATACCTAGTATAATCCAATTGAACCATATGCCTATGTCAACCAAATTACCTAGATTCATTAAGATTAAGTTCCAATTATGGCTACCCCCGCCCGACAGGTATATTCCTATCCTGTAAGGAAATCTATTAAAGGGTTATCTATCCTTAAGGAAGATCGTGGGCTATTGAATCTAAGGTCTTAAACTTAAAATCCCTATGTCTAGTTCATTTTAAGTTTTACCTAATCAATTTAATTAATGGCCAGTTAATTAAAGAGCATTAAGATTAAGACTCAATAAATAAATCTTTAAATTACCCAAACTATAATCTAACCCTTATAAACCGGTTTAATTGAAATTCATCACAACCCTAGATAACTAACTTAGCTACGACACATAACTAGGGCTAAAAACTTAAAAGATTTAAAATAAAATTGCATAAGGTAAATGCGGTAAAATAAATGCTGAAAGTGAATTAAAATAAAATTGCTAAGGTAAAAGGAATTACTTCTACTAAATACTAATTAGATTTCTCCCATATATAATATAAGCTTTGCAAAACATTATCAACCAGCAATATAGGCGGAATTTTGATTTAATCAGTTTAAAAACAACCAGCCATAAAGGCGGAATCATTTTAATATAAACCAGCCATATAGGCGCAATGAAAACAACCAGCCATAAAGGCGGAATTTAAAAACAACCAGCCATAAAGGCGGAATCATTTTAATATAAACCAGCCATATAGGCGGAATGAAAACAACCAGCCATAAAGGCGGAATTTAAAATAAAATTGCATAAGGTAAATGCGGTAAAATAAATGCTGAAAGTGAATTAAAATAAAATTGATAAGGTAAAAGGAATTACTTCTACTAAATACTAATTAGATTTCTCCCATAATATAATATAAGCTTTGCAAAACATTATCAACCAGCCATATAGGCGGAATTTTGATTTAATCAGTTTAAAAACAACTAGCCATAAAGGCGGAATCATTTTAATATAAACCAGCCATATAGGCGGAATGAAAACAACCAGCCATAAAGGCAGAATTTAAAATAAACCAGCCATAAAGGCGGAATTTAAAATAACCAGCCATAAAGGCGGAATTTAAAATAAACCAGCCATAAAGGCGGAATGAAAACAACCAGCCATAAGGCAGAATTTAAAATAAACCAGCCATAAAGGCGGAATTTAAAATAAACCAGCCATAAAGGCGGAATTTAAAATAAACCAGCCATAAAGGCGGAATGAAAACAACCAGCCGTATAGGCGGAATAACATTTCCAACCGACCAGTCTGGCGGTATCCTTATTAAGTCCAATTTAAAACTTTGAATATATTATATTTATGGGAGAATAATCTAACAAGCAATAGTAAAAGAATTACCTTTTATCCTAGCAGAAGGAAGTTACCTCATCATGGATGAATAGTAAAAACTGTAAAATAAACAATGTAACTTATTATTATTACAGAACGTAATTAAAAATTACAAAACTAAATTAAAAGAACTTAGAGAGAGAAGAACTCCCTAATTACATCGAATTAGTGAGAGGAAATGGTACAACAAAAACTGAAATCTCGATCTCTATTTATAGGCGCGAATGGGGTCTAGTCGTCGCGACGCTGGTTCCGCGTCGCGACGCGCGCTACAGTGACACGTGTCACTTGCTGATTCACCGGCTCAGATCTTATCCGATGACGTGGCACTGTTCATGACGTCATTGCTTACGTCACTCTGAGGTGCGACTGTCGGCAGCGTCAGATCGTGACACGTGGCAGAGGCACATTTTAGCAAGTCCGTTGCGATGTCGACACGTGTCAAGGCGCATTGTGTTGTTGTACAACTCGAGATTGAAACTTTTCCCTGGAAAGTTAAAATCTAGGTGGTCCGGACCATTTGTGATCACTCAGGTTTTACCATATGGTGCTGTTGAGTTACTGGATCCCAATACCAACAACACATTCAAAGTTAACAGTCAGCGTGTCAAGCACTACTGGGGAGAATCATTTGAGCGACAAAAAGAAAGTGTCACACTTTCAGATCCAGCATAAACGTTCAAGCAGTCATATAGGCGGAATTTTGATTTAATCAGTTTAAAAACAACCAGCCATAAAGGCGGAATCATTTTAATATAAACCAGCCATATAGGCGGAATGAAAACAACCAGCTATAAAGGCGGAATTTAAAATAAAATTGCATAAGGTAAATGCGGTAAAATAAATGCTGAAAGTGAATCAATTTAAAATTCCGCCTTTATGGCTGGTTTATTTTAAATTCCGCCTTTATGGCTGGTTTATTGCTTTGCCAGGTGGCTTAGGTACATTGGAGGAAATTTTTATAGTTCTATCTTGGGCGAACCTGAACATACACCAGAAATCGCTTGGACTGCTTAACGTTGATGGATTTTATGATTTTCTTTGTGTGTTTCTTGATGATGCTCGGAGAAATGGGTTCGTGTCAAAACCTATGAAAGAACTCCTCTTCACTGCCAGACTTGCTCCGGATCTAATAGACCAACTCATAGCCTATGAACCACAAGTTGACCCTATCATTTCGAAGATAAATTGGTCCGAGGACGATCGTGGTAAGAGGCGTCGTGTTAATCTGGATCTTAACCTTTAATTTCCTGTAGATTTCAGCTAACCAGGTACAACCTTCTAACTCTCCTTTTACTGTTTAAGACATTGGGGACAATGTCTCATTTAGGTTTGGGGGAGGGAATTAGTTGATTAGTACCTTGTTTTTAGTGTGTGTGTTGTTTTTATTTTTAGTTCAAAATTTTTCGAAAAATACAAAAAAATTGAAAAATTTTCAAAAATTACAAAAATATTTTGCATTTTTGTGTTTTTGTTTTGACTAAAAAGGTGAAATTGGTGAGAGGTAGCTGAGTAAGGAGTTTTCACTCCTGATACGTATCTCAAACCATTTATTTCAAAACAAGTTAATTTTTGTTTATTTCCTTTTAAATTATTTAATTTGTGAATTCTCCTTAAAACGGACTAAAATGGATCTTCATATTCTCCGTTGGCAGGTATTATCAACATACATGGAAACATACGGTCATGAGCTAAAATTGAAAAGTTTGTAATATTCAGTGTTATAGTTTAATTAGAGGAAGCATATCAAAAAAGTGATGGAGTAAAAAAAAAAAAAATATATTTCTGATTTACAAAAATAAAGTATCTAAGATCCGGGTTATTAAGTCTGTAAGGGTGTTTTGACACCTAGTGCCCTAAAACCAACTGGTTTGGGAATCACTGGCCCAAAGCTCGTTACATGGATCGAAGATGCTGCAAAAATATATATCTGAAGTCTGAGTAATTAAGTTCGTAGGGGTGTCTTAACACCTGGTGCCCTAAAGCCAACTGGTTTGGGAGCCACCGACCCAAAGCTCGCTACATAGACGGAAGGTATTGTATATAAATAAAAAAAAAAATCAAAGAAAAAATCAGAAAAATCAGAAAATTATTCCATTGCTACAAAAAGGTGCGAAATCTGATAGAACTTTAGGACAAAAATATTACTCTCTTATCAACTGCACTTATGACTGTTGTGGGCAAAAATGAGTTGATTAATATTTTGTTGGCTGTGTATATGAAGAATGGTAAAAATAATCGGAGAATTTACTTATTCGGTAATTTAGAAAGAAACAAAACAACTAGTAACTTGGAGTAGAATTTTCACCTGATTAGTCACTAACTTTCTTTATTCTCTTTTCGCTTGTCTTTTTACTTTTGTGTGCATTAGTTTTACTACCTTTACTTTTGTAAAATGTTTGTGGGTATCATTGCTGTGAACCCTCACGAGACTACAACTCGTCCACTAGGGACACCTAGGGGTTTAAAGGCTTGTTGCATATGCTAAATGCAACCGTGATCCCTACGAAAGTGGCTTAGTTAAATTTTATTTTCATGTTATTTTATTTACTATTTTGCTCGAGGACTAGCAAAATGTTAGGTTTGGGGGTGTGATGAGTGGTATTTATATCACTATTTCTCACTCATTTAACCTAATGTTTTGTATTGTTTCTCGAGTTTTATGAACGTATTGATGTGTTTTGTTGTTATTTTGCAGACAAATAAAGTTTGGACAGCACTGGAGGCAATTTGGGGCAAAACTGGACAAAAATGCGTCAACAGGAATATTTTCATCTTCTGCGCGTCGCGACGCTGGAGCATTGCGCGCCGCGCCGCCCAACATGCGCCGGGTCAACGGGTCAACAATTTGAAAAATTTTGACTTTGCTAACGTGCGCCGTGCCACGTGTCACCATCACCGAAGACTTGCTAACTTGCGCTGCCACGTGTAATCTTCACAACGGTGCCGACAATCATCGTCTATGCTATCTTGCGCCTTGACACGTGTCGACATCGCAACGGACTTGCTAAAATGCGCCGCTGCCACGTGTCACGATCTGACGCTGCCGACAGTCGCACCTCAGAGTGACGTAAGCAATGACGTCATGAACAGTGCCACGTCATCGGATAAGATCTGAGCCGGTGAATCAGCAAGTGACACGTGTCACTGTATCGCGCGTCGCGACGCGGAACCAGCGTCGCGACGCCCAGACCCCATTCGCGCCTATAAATAGAGATCGAGATTTCAGTTTTTGTTGTACCATTTCCTCTCACTAATTCGATGTAATTAGAGAGTTCTTCTCTCTCTAAGTTCTTTTAATTTAGTTTTGTAATTTTTAATTATGTTCTGTAATAATAATAAGTTACTTTGTTTATTTTACAGTTTTTACTATTCATCCATGAGGAGGTAACTTCCTTCTGCTAGGATAAAAGGTAATTCTTTTACTATTGCTTGTTAGATTATTCTACCATAAATATAATATATTCAAGGTTTTAAATTGGACTTAATAAGGATACCGCCAGACTGGTCGGTTGGTAATGTTATTCCGCCTATATGGCTGGTTGTTTTCATTCCGCCTTTATGGCTGGTTGTTTTCATTCCGCCTATATGGCTGGTTTATATTAAAATGATTCCGCCTTTATGGCTGGTTGTTTTTAAACTGATTAAATCAAAATTCCGCCTATATGGTTGGTTGATAATGTTTTGCAAAGCTTATATTATATTATGGTAGAAATCTAATTAGTATTTAGTAGAAGTAATTCCTTTTACCTTAGCAATTTTATTTTAATTCACTTTCAGCATTTATTTTACCGCATTTACCTTATGCAATTTTATTTTAAATCTTTTAAGTTTTTAGCCCTAGTTATGTGTCGTAGCTAAGTTAGTTATCTAGGGTTGTGATGAATTTCAATTAAACCGGTTTATAAGGGTTAGATTATAGTTTGGGTAATTTAAAGATTTATTTATTGAGTCTTAATCTTAATGCTCTTTAATTAACTGGCCATTAATTAAATTGATTAGGTAAAACTTAAAATGAACTAGACATAGGGATTTTAAGTTTAAGACCTTAGATTCAATAGCCCACGATCTTCCTTAAAGATAGATAACCCTTTAATAGATTTCCTTACAGGATAGGAATATACCTGTCGGGCGGGGGTAGCCATAATTGGAACTTAATCTTAATGAATCTAGGTAATTTGGTTGACATAGGCATATGGTTCAATTGGATTATACTAGGTATTTGTAATTGACCATCGGAAGAGGCTTTTACATAAATTAGTGTTTCAGGTTAATAAATCAATATTTTACCCAACTATAAGATAACTACTTCATCTTTTAAATAATATTGAAATAAATCACAACCCTGGATAGTTTTTAATATTGAATTTCCTTAAAATCTACTTTTAAGCAATTTTACTTATTTGTCTTTAAATTTATAATCGTCGCCATTTCAAATCAATCAAACAACTTGTTAGATATTGGTAGTCATTTGGCCCAATAAATTGATAACAAAAGGTTTTAAGTCCTCGTTATCAATTTATTGGGCCAAATGATTACCAATATCTAACAAGTTGTTTGATTGATTTGAAATGACGACGATTCTAAATTTAAAGACAAATAAGTAAAATTGCTTAAAAGTAGATTTTAAGGAAATTCAATATTAAAAACTATCCAGGGTTGTGATTTATTTCAATATTATTTAAAAGATGAAGTAGTTATCTTATAGTTGGGTAAAATTGTGATGAGTGGTATTTATATCACTATTTCTCACTCATTTAACCTAATGTTTTGTATTTTTTCTCGAGTTTTATGAACGTTTTGATGTGTTTTGTTGTTATTTTGCAGACAAATAAAGTTTGGACAGCACTGGAGGCAATTTGGGGCAAAACCGGACAAAAATGCGTCAACAGGAATATTTTCATCTTCTGCGCATCGCGACGCTGGAGCATTGCGCGCCGCGCCGCCCAACATGCACCGGTTTTGCTAAAATGCGCCGGGTCAACGGGTCAACAATTTGAAAAATTTTGACTTTGCTAACGTGCGCCGTGCCACGTGTCACCATCACAGAAGACTTGCTAACTTGCGCTGCCACGTGTCATCATCACAACGGTGCCGACAATCATCATCTATGCTATCTTGCGCCTTGACACGTGTCGACATCGCAACAGACTTGCTAAAATACGCCGCTGCCACGTGTCACGATCTGACGCTGCCGACAGTCGCACCTCAGAGTGACGTAAGCAATGACGTCATGAACAGTGCCACGTCATCGGATAAGATCTGAGCCGGTGAATCAGCAAGTGACACGTGTCACTGTAGCGCGCGTCGCGATGCGGAACCAGCGTCGCGACGCCCAGACCCCATCCGCGCCTATAAATAGAGATCGAGATTTCTGTTTTTGTTGTACCATTTCCTCTCACTAATTCGATGTAATTAGGGAGTTCTTCTCTCTCTAAGTTCTTTTAATTTAGTTTTGTAATTTTTAATTACGTTCTGTAATAATAATAAGTTACTTTGTTTATTTTACAGTTTTTACTATTCATCCATGAGGAGATAACTTCCTTCTGCTAGGATAAAAGGTAATTCTTTTACTATTGCTTGTTAGATTATTCTCCCATAAATATAATATATTCAAAGTTTTAAATTGGACTTAATAAGGATACCGCCAGACTGGTCGGTTGGTAATGTTATTCCGCCTATATGGCTGGTTGTTTTCATTCCGCCTTTATGGCTGGTTTATTTTAAATTCCGCCTTTATGGCTGGTTGTTTTCATTCCGCCTATATGGCTGGTTTATATTAAAATGATTCCGCCTTTATGGCTGGTTGTTTTTAAACTGATTAAATCAAAATTCCGCCTATATGGCTGGTTGATAATGTTTTGCAAAGCTTATATTATATTATGAGAGAAATCTAATTAGTATTTAGTAGAAGTAATTCCTTTTACCTTAGCAATTTTATTTTAATTCACTTTCAGCATTTATTTTACCGCATTTACCTTATGCAATTTTATTTTAAATCTTTTAAGTTTTTAGCCCTATTATGTGTCGTAGCTAAGTTAGTTATCTAGGGTTGTGATGAATTTCAATTAAACCGGTTTATAAGGGTTAGATTATAGTTTGGGTAATTTAAAGATTTATTTATTGAGTCTTAATCTTAATGCTCTTTAATTAACTGGCCATTAATTAAATTGATTAGGTAAAACTTAAAATGAACTAGACATAGGGATTTTAAGTTTAAGACCTTAGATTCAATAGCCCACGATCTTCCTTAAGGATAGATAACCCTTTAATAGATTTCCTTACAGGATAGGAATATACCTGTCGGGCGGGGGTAGCCATAATTGGAACTTAATCTTAATGAATCTAGGTAATCTGGTTGACATAGGCATATGGTTCAATTGGATTATACTAGGTATTTGTAATTGACCATCGGAAGAGGCTTTTACATAATTAGTGTTTCAGGTTAATAAATCAATATTTTACCCAACTATAAGATAACTACTTCATCTTTTAAATAATATTGAAATAAATCACAACCCTGGATAGTTTTTAATATTGAATTTCCTTAAAATCTACTTTTAAGTAATTTTACTTATTTGTCTTTAAATTTAGAATCATCGCCTTTTTCCAACCAAATCAATTCAATTCGTTAGATACCAGTAAACAGTTAACCTCATAAAAATTAATAAGATAAGGTTTTAAGTCCTCGTGGGATCGATACTTTTTATACTACTTGAACGATACGTACGCTTGCGTTATACGTGTGTGTTTACGCCGGTCAAGTTTTTGGCGCCGTTGCCGGGGACTTATATTTCTTGAGTTGTTAATTTTGAAGCTATCTAATTTACTTGTATCTAATTTTCTTTATTTTTATCTGTAATTTTTATTTCTTTCTTTTGATTCAGGTGACTTAAAAATGGAACATTACTGGGAGATTGAAAGATTACGTGCTTTACAATAAGATACACCCCACATCTGGGAGCAACAGTCCGGTTTTCTGAGGCATGTTGTCGAGCCCAATGACTATCACTGGATGCCAGAACCAAGCAATACTACATTTGCTCAACATAATTCAATGTGGAGATGTGACATATGTAATGGTGACCACCCAAGCGATTATTGCGAATACAACTACCATCCAGGATGTCAGAACTATCAAGATCCTTCATGGTACGAAGAACCATCACATTTCACAGAGCCACATTTTCCATCTTATCCACCATCTACCTTCGATCCTCATCAACAACCAGAACCATCAGAGGAAGATCAATTGATTCACATATTCAAGGAATAAGTAGCTCGATTTGATGCACAAATTCAGAGTAACACAGAATCCATACACAGAATGACAGATCAGATCAGACAATTCACAGAAAACCAGAACTATATACCTCAAGAACCAGTTTCAGATGACACTGATGAAGCCTTCGAATACCAATCATTTCAGAATGACACTTCAACAGAGGAGGAGGCTGAGCAGTATCAACAACCAGATGTATCAGTTCAGGAGCCCGAACCGGCAAAGTCTCGATTTGATTTTTATTATTCTGACTCTGACGAGGATGAAGCTGATCTATTTGTACCAACTGCATCAAAAATTGAGGATAGAATTCTGAATCCTCAAAAGGAAGATCTTGGAAAATGCTTTGCACAAATGTTTGAAGAATATCTACTTGAGCCAATCATTTCACTCAGATCAGAGGATGAAGACCTAATGTCAGACACATCTTTTCATCCTCAGGTGGAACAAGAAACAGAGCAAATAGAGGAGCAATTGTCAGAACTTAATAAAGATCCAGAGCATTCAGGAAAAACATCGCTGTTTTGGGGAGTACAAATCAAAGATATCAACCAGAAGCTTGACAGAATGGAATTTCCATTCCAAGTCAAGCATCATACGAGACCTCCTGATTTTCTTTCTTTCTTTGCAGGAACCACTGGAACAACAAGGATTAAAAAGGTGGCACGAGCACTGAATAAGACAAAATTATTTTTGCCACTTTACCGTTGGAAGAGACCCTTCAAAAGCAACGCTCACGGGATTGTCTTTAATCGGACATCCAAAACGACATTGAAACCTCCATAACAGATGAATTTCAATCACGTCTGGCTGAAGACGAAAAATTTAGCGCTAGCAGGGAGGCAACCCATGCAATTTGTTGTAATTTATTTTTCATATTTTGTGTGCGTTTTAATTTTGTGTGTTAGTTTTGCAGGAAAAATAAAAACGGAATTTTTCAGAACAAAAGAGGCCAGTACAGCGGGATTTTCAAAATAAAAATTTGACAAAATCACGAAGATACAAAGTTGATCCAGAAGAGACGGCCAAGTAAGGAGACATCTTTTGAGACGCGTCCCTATGGATTTATCCGTCACAAGACATGGTTTTGCCAAAATAAAAAAAAAAAAAAAATATTTCAGCGTCGCGACGCTGACTCGAAATCAGAGACATAAGCAGAGGCATTGGCAGCATCTCCTTTCACTCTTCATCTTCTTCATCCTCAACCACCGAGCCTTTGACTGAGTACCACCACTGCCAGCCACTCATTCGGACCAAGTCACAATCCGAGCAACACAACACCACAAGCTTCGCCGAACCCGCCACTGTCAAGCCCTCATCGCCCAAACCGCAACCACTCACCGAGAACAAACAAAACCGAGACCCACCACGCACGATCCAGCCAGCCGAGACCCACCAAATCGAGAGCCATTGCCGAGATCTACCAGAAACCAGAAACCCATCTTTGCCACCATCGAGACAAACCGAGATCCACCACCGTGAGACCGCCAAAATCCACGACCGAAGCCGCAACCTTCGCCAAGTCAAACACCAAGCCTTCATCGAACCATCCACCATTCGCCACACCTGTACCAGCCATCACTGCCGTCCATCCACCATCACCGAAACCGCAAGAGCCGATAACCACCACCACCTCCAACTGAGATCCACACCGTGAGCAGCCACCAACAACCACCAGAAGCCGAGCCACCTTTGCCGAACCCTTACCAAAACCGAGCCTCACCGGAGCTACCACTGCCAACCACAGCAACCGAAACCGAGCCTCAACAAATCAAACACAAATCCAAATCGATCTGTATCCTTCACTGCCAAAATCAAAATTAACGGTAATAATTTGATAAAATTTGATTTGGTAATTGGTAAATTGATTTGGTAATTAGGATTGAATTGTGGTGTGTTTGATTTGGGAATTTTGAATTACGAAGGGTTGAATTGAGGTGTTTGTGGCATTTGATAGATTTAGGTTGTGTTGGATAATCAAAAATTCATGGGAGACTCTGCCAGATTTTTCTGAAAAATACCAAATTTAGGCATTGTGTGGTGATAATTTTTTAGGGTGAATTTTGGGGAAATTTTGAGTTTTTAGAGGTGATTCTGCCAAAATTTTTATGATGAAAATGGTCAAATACAATTGTGGTAAGAACCGTAATTTGGACATAAATCTTAATCGGTAATTTTTCTTATCGGTAATTTTTCCTGTAAAATTTCAGCTGACCAGGTATTACCTTCTAACTCTCCTTTTACTGTTTAAGACATTAGGGACAATGTCTCATTTAGGTTTGGGGGAGGGAATTAGTTGATTAATAGCTTGTTTTTAGTATGTGTGTTATTTTTATTTTTAGTTCAAAATTTTTCGAAAAAAAAAAAATTGAAAATTTTCAAAAATTACAAAATTTTTTGTGTTTTTTATTTTGACTAAAAGGTGAAATTGGTAAGAGATAGCCGAGTAAGGAATTTCCTCCGCTCCTGAGACGTATCTCAAATCTATTTCGAAACAAGTTAGTTTTTGTTTTATTTCCTTTTGAATTATTTAATTTGTGAATTCTCCTTAACACTGACTAAAATGGATTTTCTTATGTTCAGTTGACAGGTATTATGAACTTACATGGAACATACAGTCATGAGCTAAAATTGAAAATTTTGTAATATCCCGTGCTCTAGTTTAATTGGAGGAAGCATCTCTAAAAGTGATGGAGTAAAAAAAAAAAAAAAAAATCTGAGATCCGAGTTATTAAGTCTGTCAGGGTGTTTTAACACCTAGTGCCCTAAAACCAACTGGTTTGGGAGTCACTGGCCCAAAGCTCGTTACATGGATCAAAGATGCTGCAATATATATATATATATATATATAATATATATATATATATATATATCTATATAATATATATATATATATATATATCTGAAGTCTGAGTAATTAAGTTCGTAGGGTGTCTTAACACCTGGTGCCCTAAAGCCAACTGGTTTGGGAGCCACCGATCTAAAGCTCGCTACATAGACGGAAGGTATTGTATATAAATAAAAAATAGAGAAAAATCAAAGAAAAAATCAGAAAAATCAGAAAAATTACTCCATTGCTACAAAAAGGTGTGAAATCTGATAGAACTTTAGGACAAAAATATTACTCTCTTATCAACTGCACTTATGACTGTTGTGGGCAAAAATGAGTTGATTAATATTTTTTTGGCTGTGTATATGGAGAATGGTAAAAATAATCGGAGAATTTACTTATTCGGTAATTTAGAAAGAAACAAAACAACTAGTAACTTGGAGTAGAATTTTCACCTGATTAGTCACTAACTTTCTTTATTCTCTTTTCGCTTGTCTTTTTGCTTTTGTGTGCATTAGTTTTACTACCTTTTTACTTTTGTAAAATGTTTGTGGGTATCATTGCTGTAAACCCTCACGAGACTACAACTCTCCCTAGGGACACCTAGGGGTTTAAAGGCTTGTTGCATATGCTAAATGCAACCGTGATCCCTACGAAAGTGGCTTAGTTAAATTTTATTTTCATGTTATTTTATTTTTTGTTTTGCTCGAGGACTAGCAAAATGTTAGGTTTGGGGGTGTGATGAGTGGTATTTATATCACTATTTCTCACTCATTTAACCTAATGTTTTGTATTTTTTCTCGAGTTTTATGAACGTTTTGATGTGTTTTGTTGTTATTTTGCAGACCATAAAGTTTGGACAGCACTGGAGGCATCTGGGGCAAAATCGGACAAAAATGCGTCAACAGGAATATTTTCATCTTCTGCGCGTCGCGACGCTGGAGCATTGCGCGCCGCGCCGCCCAACATGCGCCGGTTTTGCTAAAATGCGCCGGGTCAACGGGTCAACAATTTGAAAAAGTTTGACTTTGCTAACGTGCGCCGTGCCACGTGTCACCATCACAGAAGACTTGCTAACTTGCGCTGCCACGTGTCATCATCACAACGGTGCCGACAATCATCATCTATGCTATCTTGCGCCTTGACACGTGTCGACATCGCAACTGACTTGCTAAAATGCGCCGCTGCCACGTGTCACGATCTGACGCTGCCGACAGTCGCACCTCAGAGTGACGTAAGCAATGACAGCTTGACACGTAGCGATTCGGATAAGAGGATAAGGTCGACACGTGTCATGGCGGCTAAGACTCAATTATTATGCTGACGTCATTGGTGACGTGGCACTGTTCATGACGTCATTGGTGACGTCATGATGATGTGGCGTGCGCACGTTAGCGTATCTTCTGTGGTGGTGACACGTGGCACAACGCATTTTAGCAAAGTCAAACTTCTCAAATTGTTGACCGTTGACCTGGCGCACTTTTGCCAATCCGGCGCATGCTGGGCGTCGCGGCGCGCAATGCTCCAGCGTCGCGACGCGCAAAAGATGAAAATATTCCTGTTGACGCATTTTTGTCCGATTTTGCCCCAAATTGCTCCTCTATTTGCTCTGTTTCTTGTTCCACCTGAGGATGAAAAGATGTGTCTGACATTAGGTCTTCATCCTCTGATCTGAGTGAAATGATTGGCTCAAGTAGATCTTCTTCAAACATTTGTGCAAAGCATTTTCCAAGATCTTCCTTTTGAGGATTCAGAATTCTATCCTCAATTTTTGATGCAGTTGGTATAAATAGATCAGCTTCATCCTCGTCAGAGTCAGAATAATAAAAATCAAATCGAGACTTTTGCCGGTTCGGGCTCCTGAACTGATACATCTGGTTGTTGATACTGCTAGCCTCCTCCTCTGTTGAAGTGTCATTCTGAAATGATTGGTATTCGAAGGCTTCATCAGTGTCATCTGAAACTGGTTCTTGAGGTATATAGTTCTGGTTTTCTGTGAATTGTCTGATCTGATCTGTCATTTTGTGTATGGATTCTGTGTTACTCTGAATTTGTGCATCAAATCGAGCTACTTGTTCCTTGAATATGTGAATAAATTGATCTTCCTCTGATGGTTCTGGTTGTTGATGAGGATCGAAGGTAGATGGTGGATAAGATGGAAAATGTGGCTCTGTGAAATGTGATGGTTCTTCGTACCATGACATTTATTAACCTGGGTAATATATCAATTTATTAACCTGGAACACTAACTTATGTAAAAGCCTCTTCCGATGGTCAATTACAAATACCTAGTATAATTCAATTGAACCATATGTCTATGTCAACCAAATTACCTAGATTCATTAAGGTCAACCAAATTATCTATTAAAGGGTTATCTATCCTCAAGGAAGATCGTGGGCTATTGAGTCTAAGGTCTTAAACTTAAAATCCCTATGTCTAGTTCATTTTAAGTTTACCTAATCAATTTTATTAATGGCCAGTTAATAAAAAGGCTTTAAGGTTAGACTCAATAAATAAATCTTTAAATTACCCAACTATAATCTAACCCTTATAAACCGGTTAAATTGAAATGCATCACAACCCTAGATACTAACTTAGCTACGACACATAACTAGGGCTAAAAACTTAAAAGACTTAAAATAAAATTGCATAAAGTAAATGCAGTAAATAAATGCTGAAATGAATTAAAATAAAATTGCTAAGGTAAAAGGAATTACTTCTACTATATACTAATTAGATTTCTCCCATAATATAATATAAGCTTTGCAAAACATTATCAACCAGCCATATAGGCGGAATTTGATTTAATCAGTTTAAAAACAACCAGCCATAAAGGCGGAATCATTTTAATAATAACCAGCCATAAAGGCGGAACCAAATAACCAGCCATAAAGGTGGAACCAAAATAACCAGCCATAAAGGCGGAATATGAATTTTATTACCCACACGACCAATCTGGCGGTATCCTGATTAAGTCAATTTAAAACTTGAATATATTATAAATTATGGGAGAATAATCTAAGAAGCAATAGTAAAAGAATTACCTTTTTCCTTAACAGAAGGAAGTTACCTC
>SKCR01010254.1:0-22645 GCA_019454045.1 Zanthoxylum bungeanum | reverse complement strand
TCCTTAAAGTATGATAAGAAATTGAAGGATCTTCAAAGATCTATTTTAGATCTAAGAAGTACTAATTGCAATAATAAACTCTTGGAGTGTTAATGACTATTCTCAAGGAGACAAAGTCAAAGTTTTCAATTAGGCAAGTAGCACTAGTCGCACCTTACTTCGATATTCTAGAAGGCCAAGGCATGGCCAAAGGCTTCTGGAATGTGGAAAAAGGCAAAGGCAAAATCATTATAGTCTTCTGGGAAGATAAATGACATATCCCAAAATGTCTGCCTAAATGTGGCAAATGGGATTGCGGAAGCGTGACTGCCGTTTGGACAAAGCAGACATGAAGGAATTGAAGAACGAGCAAGGCTCTAACTTCAAATATGTTTGTTATAAATATATTCACTACTAGTATTAAATTGGATTTTAAATACTTAGTGTGATATATAAATATTGATGTTCAGAATCTGTTTTGAACATGATACTGACTTCAATTGAGATTTATCTGCGAATTGGAAACGGGACGAAAGTCGTTGTTTTAACCGTAGACACCTAAGTTTAGGAACTACCCTCAGGTGTGTACCTAAATTGGAAACTGTTATAATGTAACTAGTTTGACTAGAAACATTATCTCTATATCAGTATTTAACCCACTGTGGGTGAACCTTTATATTCTAGAACACTATAGTGTTTTATTATATAAAGATGATATTGAGATAAACACATTAGATGTAAATAACAGCATTTATATTGTGAATATAAATAAATCTCAAATATATAACATGACAAACAAATAGCTCAAACTGATTTGATCAGGTGAAACTAATTGTGGCATTGTTGTCTGGGACACAAAATAAACCAGTTGCGTATATCCACACTTTTGAAGAGTGGGTACTCGGACTAATTTGATCCCAATCAAATAAAGTCTACGAATCTAGTTTATTGGGCAAAGTGCCTAAAACACATTTACTTGGTAAATGTGTAAAAGCCACATATATGTTAGCCCTAGTGCATAGTGAAGCAAGTGAGCCCATATCTAGCTAGGCTAGAGATGGATATGAATATTACGTGACCTATACGGATGTGGCATCGGAAACTTTTAAGTTTCGAGACGAAATAGACAAACAGATCGGCTAAAGTATTAAACCGTCACGGTAAGACCGTAATGGAAAATACTGAGGCAATAAGTTTCTAATATACTTGAAAGAGTATAGTATTCTTTCAAATGAGGACTCTTCCCGAAACACGTCAGTTTGACGGTGTGTCCGAACTGAGTGATCTAATTTTGTTGGACATGATAAGGTTAATCATGAGTCGCTCTGAGCTACAATTTCCTTCAACGGATACGCTTTAACAGTGCAAGAACTTATTTAGAATAAGGTTCCATTAAAAATCTGTTTGACAGATATCATATTAGATATGAACAGGAAAGAAACCGGGTTTCTCACTCCTGATGATTTAGGTATGCTTGGCACATGTTTGGATGATACCAAACTAGAACCCAAATTGGATAAGTGCCAATTGTAGGTTATCCTATGGATACTGAAGTATATTACTTGTACGTCTCACCAGAGAACAATTAGATTGTTGCTCGCCATGCGGTTTTCCTAAGAGGAATACCGATATGCAGTGGTAAGTGGGAGGATAGTAAAACTCGATGAAAATCGGAGTAATACTATTCCAGGCATCGAATCCTAATGGATCACAAATAGTTCATCAAGGATGAAACTATACCATTAATCTTGGAATACACAAGAACCGCGTAGTCGGAGAGAGTCAGAAAACAACCTGGGGTATGGGTTTCTGATCTCACCTCATAAAGATGTCTATCTTATTGAGGTATACCAACTGACTACGTATGAGGAAGTGATACAAGGTATCGACTCCCTATTATGACAAAGTGTCATGAGTCCGAAATGGATTCCATGTATATCAACAAGTTTAGATACTAGTTGATGTACCACAAGGCATTGTGCCTATTGGTACTTTATAAGTCTTCAAGGAAGACATACATGGATGGTGACATACCAACGTATAAAGCTAGGCTTTTGGCGGAAAGGTATCGTTATCAACCTTGTGTTGATTTCGATTCAACCTTCTACCTGTTGCCATGATAAATCCATTTGGATTGTGCTTGCTAAAGTTCTTGGAATTATCATTTTGAGGCAATTATAATGGAGTATGATTTAATTCAAAACGAAAATATTCTTGTGTATATAAGGAGGTTAGTGGGAGCGCACTGACAGTGGTTGTCCTATAAATAATGATGATAATATGTCATTTCTTGGAAATGATATTCCCATAAAATAACTATCGGCGAAAGCTTGACTTTTGAAAAACTCTCCGAGAACTCGTACATTGAAAAATGTATGTGACCTGGTGTCTCATACGCTTTGAGCATATGGATTCACAAACAGGCCAATCCGAGTGATAGTCACTGGATTGAAGTTAAGAACATCTGTTAGTATCTTAGAGAACTAAGGATGTTGTCTTAGTCTATGGAAATGGAGAACTTGAAATGACTGGGATCACTACTGCAAGTTTCCTAAACCGATAAAGACGACTAAAAGTCGCAAATGGTACTATACAGTTTGAATAACGGTATAGTGAGATGGAAATCTTCCAAGCAAGATACTGTTACCGAATAAATAACAAATGTGGGTTATTGCTGCAGCTGAAGCGGCAAAATAAGCCTTCTGGGTCGATAATAAATCTAATTAGATTAGATATAGTTCTATTAGCAGCTGAGCTAGGCGTCAGTACAGGCTAAAGAATTAATGGTCTCATCAACGATCCAGATACATACTTTGATATCCATCTGATTCGTTCGGATCATACATCGTGGCGATGTGATGATCGAATAAATCACATCAAGATGATAATCATGAAAATCCGTTGATGAAAGTTTTTCATCAGCAATTTGAGCCAACCGTACATAGTTCGGGTGTCAAGCACTCGAGTGACTGGCTATAGGCTAAGTGGGAGATTGTTGGACAATTATGACCCATAGCGTCACTATTTGTACAAATCACGGTGTTGTTGTACAAATTAACTATGTGACAAAGGAGATTGCACTCTTATCATTTGTGATTAGATCACCTAGATGTATAAATGATTAGAGGTCCCTATTATTTGTTCCTGGACGGAGAATGATATAAGACAGTATCAGTCCATGAAGGATAAATCATTAAATATCCCTAGTCAGAGAATTATCGAGATTGGACATCGATGAATGCGTAAAAGACTAGTATTACACTTGTGCGCGTTGTGAGGACACAACTGCATATTTCTCATAAATTTGGGTATATGATACTCATGCAAGTGTAATAGGAGGTTTTGTTTCACACCGATGGTACGGGAAAAGCTTCGCTCTGGATAAGACCCCTCGGAATTCCATTGGTAGTATGACTATGTGTCCACGGAAATCCAAAATCAGGGTAGGTGTATTTGGTCTTAACCTGAGACTTACACTGCTAATGCATACGACAATCAATATATTTTGGTTGAGGTCATCCAGGGCTTTAACCGGTTTCTGTGTACGCCAATTCTGGGTATATCGAGAATCGTAGTGTGTTGGGTGTGATGTCAAGACGGAAGTGTCACTCCAGTCATATGGAGATGATGATCGCGTAAGGATACAGAACTGGCTCTCTATATAAGGTTGCAACCGTCGGGATAATATGACTTGGTCATGATTATCCGATTATTAAAGAGACTAGTTGCTCGTAATCCAATATATGCTTCGTACGGGACAGACACTGTACCAGCCCCAGGCCTCGCATGTGATCATTCGATACTGGACAGAAATATGCAATACTACGTATACTACGCCTGATACAGATCTTTTATTCCTGTAAGGATATTTCCGGAGAATTGGGTAGGCATAGCGCTTTGCTAGAGGCCAACCTTGTCTAGTAAATCGGTATAAACGTAGTACGAGGTACTTACGTGTTCGGATAGTCCGACGACCGATTTTACTGCCAACATATCCGGGGATCTCATGGGTCGCTTCCCAAAGATCACCGATGACGTATAACTCCACTCTATATTAATCTGGGATTAATTAGAAGAGAGAGAAAATTAATCTAGGATTAATTCCGGAGATATTTTATCTGGGATAAATATCCCTTTAAGGAGATAACGGTTAATTTGGAATTAATCGAGAAATTAATATATTTGTTATATTAAAAGAAATTAGATTTTGACGCGGAATTAAAATTAGATTTTAATTCGGGCGAACGAATTAATTTAGAATTAATTCGTTAGCGACGTGAATAGTGACTTCACTAGGCGTAATCATTTAATTACGACGCAACGGAAAATTCGTTAATTTAGAATTAGCGAACCTGAGCCCGAGAGTGATTGTGAGCACATTCGCATTTCGAATTCGAGTGCGGCACGCAAGTCACATCAAGCGTCAAATCATTAGTCGCATTAAGCGTCAAATCACATGTCACTTTGAGTGATGTGACATTTGATTGATTGATGTGATTGATTGATTGAAAAGACAACTAGTCACTTTGAGTGATAGTAGTTGTTGGAATAGTTGATGGTTTTTGGAAAGTTTGATTTGATTTTGTATTTGACTTTTAAAAGGGCAAATAATTGGTAAATCACATTATTATTTTTTGGAAAAATATATAATGTATTGAATACTCTTTCCACCAACTAATACACAATTTCTCTCTTCCTCTCATCTCTCTCAAAGTCACGCCCAAGGGGCATAACAGCTCACTGTTTTCTGTCAAGAAAACCGAGCAAAGGGAAGCATAGAGTTGGGTTTTTGTGGAAAAATCACAAGTGCTAGCACACTACGAGATATGCGAAGGTGATAGGGAAGCTCACCCATGAGCCGGGAGTCGTTCGACGAAGCTTGGAGCTTGACGAAGGAGCTCAAAACCAGTACATGGAGGACGCCAAAACCAGTGGCAGTGAACTGCCGAGCCATTTGAAGATTTTTGTTGCCCCGCCGTCGCTCAACCGCTCGATGTAAGTATTCCGTGACTTCTTCGAATGTATTCACACATGTTCATGCTTGATTTGTGATCCTTGGGACCCTTAGAATTTTCAATACATATAAGTAAAATAATAATGATATGTGGATGGATACTCAACACATTGTTCCTAGAACAAATCTCTCCATTTCCTCTCCCGCTAGCACAAGTATTACTTCTACCCGTTACATAACACTTCTAAAGAAACCTCATTTACATTGAGGGGAATAGGTGAGAAGAGAAATACATAGAGTAAGGAGGTAATAGGCTGGACTCGCAGGTCCAATTTAATAAATCCTAAATTTATTACACAATTTCAAAATTGCCCCACCCATCTAATATCCATCCGATATACATTATTCATGGCATCGCAACCATGTATTCACAAAAGTATGTTATCAATCAATCTAATCCAATTAATTAATCTGATAATTAATGACCATCCAATGTTCAAAACAACGATTTGATTTTGCGCGAGTCCAAATCATTTTGCGAATAAGTACTCAAAGTACGAATTCTTGAATTAAATTAAACTACAAAACATTAAATCCAATTTAATACTAATTCACTATTTAATTCCAAATTAAATATTACACTTTATTAATAAACCTTTACGACTTAAATTCAAAATTTAATCATTACGGGTCTCAAATCCCGATTAACATCCAATGTTAATTTAATTAAAGTCCAATGAGCTTTTAATTAATTTCATAAGGCATGGACTTTTGGTCAACTTGGGTCAAACCCAAAGACTAAAGCCCATTTGAAGGAATCACCCTTATATGCCTAGAAACCAATTTAGGCCCATTAGGCCCAATTAAAGTTAAAGGCTCATTAAGTCATAATTGGACTTTATGGATATGGTTTTGGGCCCAATTGGATCCAACCAATTTGCCAAAACCCATCTTGGTACAACCAAGCCCATTTAAGCCCAATTACAATCTTTTAGGCCCAATTTCCAAAATTAGCCCAATTAATTAAATCATAAAAATTCCAATTTCACAATTTAATTAACCAAAGTGTATTACATAATTAATTACCCAAATCAATATTTCCAAAACACCAATTAGTCTAATTAATCATGCTCATTAACAACAATTAGTGTCCAACACAAATGATCAAAAATCAAACCCATTTTCATGCTATATATGTCTCGACAATTATGGTATTTTTATGGCTGATTCGAATTCAATCCAATTAAATTACAAATCAACATTACCCAATCGTTTCAAGTCATCCAATGATCAACGAAACAAAAAATACCAAGACATTTAGGGTTCTATACCTCTCGGCCAAGGCAACATTTTGGGCAAAAAATGATCCAATCAAATTTTCATGAAATTGATCCAATCAAACTTCAATTAAACATCATTTAAGCATACTCAATCAAGCAATTTAACCAAATCATGCTCAAAATCAATTTACCTAATTTTAACCCTAAGTTCAAGTTTCATGCTCAACTTTGCTCTGATACCATTGTTGGGTTTCTCTAAGTCCCGAGGATCGATTAAAGCGATGAAACAAAGTGCGAATACATCGAATAAGTTGCGGAATACTTACATCGATCGGTTGAGGTGATGCGTCGAAGAACAAAAACTTTTTATGCCCTTTGAACCCCTCCAAGTCTCTCGGTAGTGAGCATTTCTGTCCTCCAAGAATTCGGCCATCTCCAAGCTCCAAGCTCCAAGCTTTCGAATGGTGATTCCAAGCTCACGGGTGCGGTTCCCTATCACCTTCGCAAGACTCTAAAGTGTGCTAGCACTCCGGAAATTTTGCCGCAAAACTTCCTTACTTTTCCTTGCCATTCTCGGTTGAAACCAGAAAATGAAGAAGATGAAATGGCCTCCAAGCCGACAGTGTGGGGAGAGGAAGGGAGAGAGAGTGTTTTGTTGATTATTTGATTTATAAAATCCAAATAATACATATACCAAAAATTTGGTATTAGCCTTTCAAAAAGGTCAACCAAATTTTGGAGCCAAAAGGCATTTCATGCCATCCACCAACTCACATTAATCACAAGTGACATGTTGTCAATCACTCAAAGTGACTAGACATCACATCAATCAAAGTGACTAATGATTTGACGCTAGATGTGACTTGTGGGCCGCACTTAAGTTTACAATGCGAGTGCGCCCGCAAAACACTTCGGACTCGGGTTCGCTAATTCCAAATTAACGAATTTTCCGTTGCGACGCAATTAAATAATTATGCCTAGCAAAATCACTATTCACGTCGCAAACGAATTAATTCTAAATTAACTTGTTCGCCCGAATTAAATTCTAAATTTAATTCCGAATCGAAATCCAATTTTGTATAATATATCGAATATATTATTTTATCGATTAATTCCAAATTAATCATTCTCTCTCTTTAATGATATATTATCCCAGATAAAATTTCTCTGTAATTAATCCCAGATTAATTTTCTCTCTCATCTAATTAATCCCAGATTAATAAAGTACGAGTCATACGTCATCGGTAAATCTTCAAGAAGTGACCCATGAGATCCCCTGATATGTTGGCAGTAAATACGGTGGTCGGAATATCCGAACACGTAAGTACCTAGTATTACGTTTGTACCGATTTACAATACAAGGTTGGCTTCTAGTAAAGCGCCATGCCTACCCAATTCTCCAGAAATATCCTTACAGGAATATGTGATATATATCAGGCGTAGTCTATGTAGTATTGCGTATCTCGATCCAGTATCGGATGTCACGTGCAAGGCCTGGGGCTGGAAATATGTCTGCCCCGTACGAAGCACATATCGGATCTCTAGTAAACTAGTCTCTATAATCGGATAAACATAACCAAGTCATAATATCCTGATAGCTGCAGCATATAAGAGAACGAGTTCTGTATCCTACGTGATCATCATCTCCACTATTACTGGAGTGATACTTCCATCTCGACATCACACCCAATACACTACGATTCTTAATATACCCAGAAGAGGCATACACAGAATCTGTTAAAGCCCTGGACGACCAAAACCAAAGTACATTGATTGTCGGAAGAATTAGCGGTGCAAGTCTCCGGTTTAGACCAAATACACCTACCCTGATTCGGACTTCCATAGACACATAGTAATACTACCAATGGAATTCCGAGGGGTCTATCCAGAGCGAAGCTGTTTTTCGTACCACCATCGGTAAAACACAACCTCCTACTACACTTGCATGAGTATCATATACCCAATATATGAGACTGTGTCGTTATGCCCTCACAACGCGCACAAGTGTAATACTTGTCTATTCCGCATTAATCGATGTCCAATCTCGATAATACTACGACTAGGGAATTTAATGATTAAACCTTTATGGATTGATACTGTCTCATTCATCTCAATCCAGGAACTAATCATATGGCCTTTCATCATTTATACATCTTGGTGATCTAATCACAAATGATAAAAGAGCAATTTCCTTTGTCAATAGTTATTTGTACAACAACACCAGATCTGTACAAATAGTACATATGGGTCATAACTGTCCAACAAGTAGAATCGATGAAAATCCGAGTGATACTGTTCCTACCTGATTCCTTAACGAACATGACAGTTCATTAGGGATGAGACTGTATCAGAATCTTATAAATACACAAGAAACCACGTAATTGAGAGAGTCAGAAAACAACCTGAGAGGTATGGGTTTCTGATCTCACCTCTATTGAGTTTCAATCAAGTCCCAAGGATCATAAATCATGCATAAACGAGTTGAATACATATCAAAGGAGGTGCGGAATAACTCACATTGATCGGTAGAGATGCAAAGAACACAAGTCTTTTCTCCTTTCTCAAGCTCGGTTTGGGCCTTCTTGAACTGCAGTGGACTGCACGGTGGGGGCTGTTTTGATGCTCCAAAAATCGGCCATGAAAGACTCCATTGAAGCTCCAAGCTTCAAGCTTTCCAAGCTCACAAACTCACTTCCCTATCACCTTTGTATTCCTCCATGAGTGTGCTAGCACTTAGATCTTGCTACAAGATCAAAAGCTTCTCCATTTTGTGTGAAAAACCAAAAAAATGAAGAAGAAAATCGGTCAAGGAGACCGTGAGAAGAAAGAACCATTTTTGGCTCCATTTTGCCAAAACCGTGAATGTTGACAACAAGAGAGAGAAAAGTGATGCCTTTTGTATTACCTTTCTTTTTTTATTTTATTTACCAAGTAAGTAAATAAAAATATACAAACTTTTATTAAAAAGTCAAAAGCAAAAAGCAAAAGCTTTCAATCAACTTTTCACCCATCACTTCTACTTTTACTTTAAGTCACATCACATCACTTTAATAAAGTGACATGTTGTCAAGTCACATCACTCAAAGTGACAATTGATTTGACGCATGATGTGACTAACGATTTGACGCTTGATGTGACTTGCGTGCCGCGCTCGAATTCGAAATGCGAATGCGCTCGCAATCACTCTCGGGCTCGGGTTCGCTAATTCCAAATTAACGAATTTTTCGTCGCGTCGTAATTAAATGATTACGCCTAGCGAAATCACTATTCACGTCGCTAACGAATTAATTCTAAATTAATTCGTTCGCCCGAATTAAAATCCAATTTCAATTCCGCGTCGAAATCTAATTTCGATTAATATATCGAATATATTAATTTTACCGATTAATTCCAAATTAATCGTTCTCTCTCTTTAACGATATTTTATCCGAGATAAAATATCTCCGTAATTAATCCCAGATTAATTTTCTCTCTCATCGAATTAATCCCAGATTAATTAAAGTGCGAGTCATACGTCATCGGTGAATCTTCAGGAAGCGACCCATGAGATCTCCGGATATGTTGGCAGTAAATACGGTCGTCGGACTATCCGAACACGTAAGTACCTCGTACTACGTTTATACCGATTTACAAGACAAGGTTGGCTTCTAGCAAAGCGCCATGCCTACCCAATTCTCCAGAAATATTCTTACAGGAATATAGATCTGTATCAAGCGTAGTATACCGTAGTATTGTGTATATCGGCCCAGTATCGGATAGTCACGTGCTAGGGCTGGGGCTGGATAAGTGTCTGCCCCGTCCGAAGCACATGTCGGATGTCTGGTAACTAGTCTCTATAATCGGATATGCATGACCTAGTCATAATATCCCGATGGTTGCGCAACACTTAAGAGCACTAATACCGTATCCTGCGTGACATCATCTCCACTATGACTGAAGTGATACTTCCGTCTTGACATCACACCCAATACACTACTACGACTCTCTGATAAACCCAGAAGTGGTGTACGCAGAACCGGTTAAAGCCCTGTACCACCAAGACCAAAGTCTATCGATTATCGTAAGTATTAGCGATGTAAGTCTCAGGTTAAGACTATACACACCTACCTTGATTTCGGCCTCCCATAGACACATAGTCATAATACCAATGGGATTCCGAGGGGTCTATCCAGAGCGAAGCTGTTTCCCGTACCATCGGTGAAACACGACCTCCTATCGCACTTGCATAAGTATCCAATACTTATATATATGAGAACTATGCCGTTGTGCCCTCACAACGCACACAAGTGCAATACTAGCCTATTCCGCATTATCGATGTCCAGTCTCGATAATACTCCGGCTAGGGATATTTAATGATTAATCCTTCGGGGACTGATACTTGTCTCATATCATCTCAATCCAGGAACTAATCATATGGACCTCTCTTCATTTATATATCTATGGTGATCTAATCACAAATGATGAGAGTGCAATTTCCTTGTCACATAGTTAATTTGTACAACAACACCGTGATCTGTACAAATAGTGACGCTATGGTCATATTATCCAACAATCTCCCACTTGGCACATAGCCAGTCACTCGAGTGTCTAACACCCGAACTATGTACGGTTCGCTCAAATTGCTGAGAAAGATTTTCGTCAGCGGATTTGCTTAATTATCGTCTGACGCGATTTACACGATCATCACATCGCCACGATGTATGATCCGAACGAATCAGATGATATAGAAGTATATATCTGGATCGTCGATGAGACCTTTAATTCCTTAGCCTGTGCTGACGCCTAGCTCAGCTGCTAAAAGAACTATATCTAATCTAATTAGATTTATTTTCGATCCAAATGGCTTCTATTGCTGCCTCAGCTGCAGCAATAATCCGCATTTGTTGTTTATTCGGCAACAGTTATCTTGCTCGGAAGATTTCCAGCTCACTGTCCCAGTGTTCAAACTTTATAGTACCGCAGTATTTACCGGTTTGGAAACTTGCAGCAGTGATCCTAGTCACTTCAAGTTCTCCTACTCCATAATTTAAGACAAATCTTTAGTTCTCTAAGATACTAATAGATGTCCTTAACTTCAATCCAATGACTATCACTTGGATTGTCCTGATTGTGACTCCATATGCTCAAGCGTATGAGACACCATATCAAGTACATTTTAAATGTACAATTTCCCAGAGAGTGTTAACAACTCCAAATCTATCCCAGTAGATCTTTATTCCTTGAATAAAGTTGTTACTACTCCCCAGAATTCTACGGAGAATTTCTTATGAAAAGCCAAGCTTTCACACGATTGCTTTATGGGAATTTCATTGTCAGTGCTCTCCCACTAACCTCCTTATATACACAAGAATTATTTCGTTTTGAGTCAAATCATAAACCATTATGATTATTTCAAAACGTCAGTTCCAAGAACCTTATGCTTGTTTCAATCCAAACATGGATCGAATAACCCGCAAACCTTGTTTGTCGGTTATACAAAATCGTCAGGATGTTGTAAGCATCCTCCAAAAGGTTTCCTTTTCAGGAAAGCGATTTTGATCTATAACTGACACATTTCATAAATGAAATACGCAGTTATCAACAAGCATCTTCAAAATGGATTTACCATGGCAACAGGTAAAAGGTTGAACCGTTATTAACACAATGTTGATAACGATACCTTTCCGTCAAAAGCCCGGCTTTGTACGTTGGTATGTTGCCTTCCATGTATGTCTTCCTGAAGACGTTTAATGTACCATAGGCACAATGCCTTGTGGTACAACAACTAGTATCCAAAATAGTTGTTAACATGGAATCCATTTCGGATTCATGGCACTTTGCCATAATAGGGAGTCGATACCTTGTATCACTTCCTCAAAACGTAGTCGGTGGTATACCTTCATAATTGACATCTTTATGAGGTTAGATCAGAAACCCATACCCTAGGTTGTTTTCTGACTCTATCTGATCTACTCAGTTCTTGTGTATTCGAAGATTAATGGTACAGATTCATCATTGATGAACTATTTGTGTTCCATTAAGGACTTGTGCCTTGAACAGTATTACTCCGATTTCATCGAGTATCACTATCCTCCCACTGACCACTGCATATCGGTATTCCTCTCAGGAAAACCGCATGGTGAGCAACAATCACATTGTTCTCATGTGAGATTTATAAGTACTATACTTATGGTTTCCCTTAGGATAACCTATATTGGCACTTATCCAATTTGGGTCCTTAGTTTGGTATCATCCAAACGTTATGCCTGGCATACCCAAATTATCAGGAATGAGAAACCTCGTTTCTTCCCTGTTCATATCCTATATGACATCTGTCAAACAGATTTATATGGAACCTTATTCTAAATAAGTTATTGCACTGTTAAAACTTATCCGTTGAAGGAAATGGTAGCTCAGAGCGACTCATGATTAGCCTTATCATGTCTAACATGATTCGGTTAATCCGTTCGGACACACCGTCACTTTGACGTGTTCCGGGAGGAGTCCTCATTTGAAAGAATACTATACTCTTTCAAGTATATAAGAAACTTATTGCTTAAGTATTTTCCATTACGGTCTTACCGTGACGGTATAATACTATAGCCGATCTGTTTGTCTATTTCGTGTCGAAACTCTAAAAGTTTCCGATTTGTGTTCTTCAAAAGAAACACATAACCATAACGTGATGCCACATCCGTTAAGGTCACGAAATATTCATGTTCACATCTAGCCTAGCTAGATATGGGCCCACTTACTTCACCATGAATAGGGCTAACAGATCGGTGGCCCTTTAACTATTACCAAGTAAATAGTATTTTAGGTACTTTACCTAATAAACTAGATTCGCAGACCTTATTTGAATAGTCAAATCAGTCCTAGTACCCACTCTTCAAAAGTGTGGATATACGAGTCTCGTTAAATTGTGTCCTAGACAACAATGCCACAAATAAGTCTCTATTGATCAAATCAATTTGAGCTATTTATTTGTCATTTTATATGTTTGAGATTTTATTTATATCAAAATATAAATTTGGTTAATATCATCTTTATATAATAAAACACTTAGTGTTCTATAATATAAAGGTTTATCCGCAACGGATTAAACACTGATATAGATAATGTCTCTAGTCAAACTAGTTACATTATAACAGTTCCTAATTTAAGTACATACCCAAAGGGTAGTTCCTAAACTTAGGTATCTACGGTCGAAACAGCGACTTTCGTCCCGTTTCCGATTCGCAGAGAAATCTCGCTTGAAGTCAGTATCCTGCTCAAAGCAGATTCTGAACATCAATACATATATTTTATGTACCACACTAAGTATTTAAAATCTAATTTCAATACTAGTGTGAACATAACTAAGACAAACATTTTTAAAGTAAGAGCCTTGCCCTTTCTTTAATTCCTTCGTGTCTGCCATATCCAAATGGTAGTCACTTTGGGATATGTCAATTATCTTTTCAATATTTCACAACCTTAGGCCAAGCCTTGGGTTTCGGAATATCGAAACGATGTGCACCTCGTGCTACATGCCCAATTGCAAACTTTGACTTTATCTCCTCTAGAATAGTCAATTAATTCTCCAAGAATTATAAATTGCAATTTTAATACTTCTTAAATCTAAAATTAGATTTATGACAAGTATATTAAATTAAGCATTAAAGTCATCATCACATAAATCTTCCAAATTTTATGCTCTACTTATTTTGCTTAATTTTGGGCTTAAGGTATAATAAGTTTTTTATCAAATAAAGTAACCTATTATTTATTCCCAATTTGAAAATTAAATCATTTAAAATTTTAATCCCAGATTATATTTTAAATATCCAACTTTTCAATTTTATCTTGATTACAATAGTCCAACTATTTAATCAACGATTAGTGGTACTATATATATTATAATGATTATAATAGTCCAACTATATAATCAAATATAATCCAAATTAATTAACCTCAATTACATTGATTACTATAATCCAATTATAAAATCAACTGTAAACTGAAATTAATTAATTCAAATATATTGATTAATATAATCCAATTATATATAATCAAGTATAATACAGTCCAACTGTTTATTAAAACAACAATTTAAATATTAGTCCAACTAACATTTAATCTAATGACGAAATAATTTAAATGAGCGCGTATGGCGAGTAATTGAACGAATTGCAAATTCAATTCTTGCCTCCCACTATTTTTCGTCGAGCCTCTAACCCTCTGTCGAGTACTCGGGAAACCGTGTTTCCTAGTGGGCTAGGATCCCGTTAAATATCACACAATCTTGACTTTGGCCAACAAATTGTATGATAATTAACTAGGTAGATCTCTAAGATCAATTGGATCTAATCCAACTCCTAGATCCAGTAGGTGGACATCCAAGTCCCAAACATATATCTTATATATGCCTATACATCGAATGTATATACCCTAACCTTTTTCCTCTGAATCAACTAGGCCTTGGCTTTGGCACAACAAACCTAGTGATCCCAGTCAAGCGCGGACCCATTGACATGGAAGCTTCGTAATCAATGTCAATGGACAAGAAGTGGTCTTGACTTTGGCCAACAACCACAAACTTGGACACGACACCGATATGGAACAAAGCCTCGTGATTAAAACACATCTTCGACGGACAAGGGCTTGACTTTGGCCAACAACCCTGCCAATCTAGGATCTTGAGCAAGAATCACTCAATGGAAGGAAAAACGCTTGATATTTGATGAGGGTTTTTCGCGTGCAAATTGGCAACCAATTTATTATCTTTGTTAAGGTCTCATCATCATACACCCTTAAACATGCATTCTAAACACATAATAAAGCGCATATGATAAAATAATAATGATATGCGGATGGATATTTTACACATTGATCCTAGATCAAATCTCTCACTTTCTCTCTCCCGCTAGCACAAATATTTCTTCTACCCGTTACACTACACTTCTAAAGAAACCTCATTTACATTGAGGGGAATAGGTGAGAAGAGAATACAAAGAATAGGAGGTAAGGCTGGACACGCAGGTCCAATTAATAAATCAAATTTATTACAATTTCCAAAATCGCCCCACCCGACTAATATCCATCCGATATACATTATTCAAACATCACAACCATGTATTCATACAAGCATGTTATCAATCAATCTAATCAAATTAATTAATCTGATAATTAGTGATCATCCAATGTTCAAACAAAGATTTGATTTTGTTCGAGTCAAACTCGTATTGCGAACAAGTACTCAAAGTACGAATTCCCGAATAAAATTAAATTACATATTAAATCCAATTTAATACGTATTTAATTCTAATTCATTATTTAATTCCAAATTAAATATTACACTTTATAAAATAAACCTTTACGACTTAAATTCCAAATTTAATCGTTACGGGTCTCAAAGCCCGATTAATATCCAATATTAATTTAATTAAAGTCCAATGGGCTTTTAATTAATTTCTTGAGGCGTGGACTTTTGGTCAACTCGGGTCAAACCGAATACCAAAATCCAATCCGGGAGTTACCCCATAAGCCCATAAATTAATTTAGGCCCATTAGGCCCAATTAAACGTTAAAGGTTCATTAGTCGCATTTGGGCCTTTTGGAAGCGGTTTTGGGCCTAATTGGATCCAACCAATTTTGGCCTAAACCAACTTTGTACAACAAAGTCCAATAAACCCAATAACAACTTTAAAAGCCCAAATCCAATTTTAAGGCCCAATAATTTAATTTCAAAAATTCCAATTTTCCAATTAAATTACCTAAAGTGTATAGCATTATTAATTACCCAAATCAAAGTTTCCAAAACACTAAATTTGTCCAATTAATCATGCTTAACATCAATGAATCATGTCCAACATAATTTGATCAAAATCAAACCCAATTTCATGCTTCAAGTGTCTCGGCCAAAGGGGAAAATATGCCCAAATCAAATTCAATCCAATTGAACCCAATCAAACATAAATTCAACATCCCCAAATGATTTCCAAGTCATCCAATGAACAAAAAAAATCAAAATCCAAGACAATATTAGGGTTTATTTTCGGCCATCACAAGCAAATTGGGGAAAAATTGTTCCAAACACTTTTCATCAAATTGATCTAATCAATCATCAATTAAACAACATTTAAGCATTCTAAATCATCCAATTTCATTAAACATGCTCAAAATCAAGTTTACCCAAATTAAAGTTTTGGCCAACAATAAGCAAATTGGGGAAAATCAATCCAATTAATTTTTCTTCAAATTGATTACATATAACTCTAAGTTATTCATATACAAACATTCTTAAACAAACAATTTGTCAAAATCATGCTTAAATCAAAAAGCCCCAAATTTTGCTCAAGAACCCTAAAACGTTTTATGCACAAATGGCTCAAGATACCATTGTTGAGTTTCAATCACAAGTCCCAAGGATCATAATCATGCATAAACGAGTTGAATACATATCAAAGAGGTGCGGAATAACTCACATTGATCGGTAGAGATGCAAAGAACACAAGTCTTTTCTCCTTCATCAAGCTCGGTTTGGGCCTTCTTGAACTGCAGTGGACTGCACGGTGGGGGCTGTTTTGATGCTCCAAAAATCGGCCATGAAAGACTCCATTGAAGCTCCAAGCTTCAAGCTTTCCAAGCTCACAAACTCACTTCCCTATCACCTTTGTATTCCTCCATGAGTGTGCTAGCACTTAGATCTTGCTACAAGATCAAAAGCTTCTCCATTTTGTGTGAAAAACCAGAAAAATGAAGAAGAAAATCGGTCAAGGAGACCGTGAGAAGAAGAAACCATTTTTGGCTCCATTTTGCCAAAACCGTGAATGTTGAAACAAGAGAGAAAAAGTGATGCCTTTTTTGTATTACCTTTCTTTTTTTTATTTTATTTACCAAAAGTAAATAAAGATATAAAAACTTTTATTAAAAAGTCAAAAGCAAAAAGCAAAAGCTTTCAATCAACTTTTCACCCATCACTTCTACTTTTACTTTAAGTCACATCACATCACTTAATAAAGTGACATGTTGTCAAGTCACATCACTCAAAGTGACAATTGATTTGACGCATGATGTGACTAACGATTTGACGCTTGATGTGACTTGCGTGCCGCGCTCGAATTCGAAATGCGAATGCGCTCGCAATCACTCTCGGGCTCGGGTTCGCTAATTCCAAATTAACGAATTTTCCGTCGCGTCGTAATTAAATGATTACGCCTAGCGAAATCACTATTCACGTCGCTAACGAATTAATTCTAAATTAATTCGTTCGCCGAATTAAAATCTAATTTCAATTCCGCGTCGAAATCTAATTTCGATTAATATATCGAATATATTAATTTTATCGATTAATTCCAAATTAATCGTTCTCTCTCTTTAACGATATTTTATCCGATAAAATATCTCCGTAATTAATCCCAGATTAATTTTCTCTCTCATCGAATTAATCCCAGATTAATTAAAGTGCGAGTCATACGTCATCGGTGAATCTTCAGGAAGCGACCCATGAGATCTCCGGATATGTTGGCAGTAAATACGGTCGTCGGACTATCCGAACACGTAAGTACCTCGTACTACGTTTATACCGATTTACAAGACAAGGTTGGCTTCTAGCAAAGCGCCATGCCTACCCAATTCTCCAGAAATATTCTTACAGGAATATATAGATCTGTATCAAGCGTAGTATACCGTAGTATTGTGTATATCGGCCCAGTATCGGATAGTCACGTGCTAGGGCTGGGGCTGGATAAGTGTCTGCCCCGTCCGAAGCACATGTCGGATGTCTGGTAACTAGTCTCTATAATCGGATATGCATGACCTAGTCATAATATCCCGATGGTTGCGCAACACTTAAGAGCACTAATACCGTATCCTGCGTGACATCATCTCCACTATGACTGAAGTGATACTTCCGTCTTGACATCACACCCAATACACTACGACTCTCTGATAAACCCAGAAGTGGTGTACGCAGAACCGGTTAAAGCCCTGTACCACCAAGACCAAAGTCTATCGATTATCGTAAGTATTAGCGATGTAAGTCTCAGGTTAAGACTATACACACCTACCTTGATTTCGGCCTCCCATAGACACATAGTCATAATACCAATGGGATTCCGAGGGGTCTATCCAGAGCGAAGCTGTTTCCCGTACCATCGGTGAAACACGACCTCCTATCGCACTTGCATAAGTATCCAATACTTATATATATGAGAACTATGCCGTTGTGCCCTCACAACGCACACAAGTGCAATACTAGCCTATTCCGCATTATCGATATCCAGTCTCGATAATACTCCGGCTAGGGATATTTAATGATTAATCCTTCGGGGACTGATACTGTCTCATATCATTCTCAGTCCAGGAACTAATCATAGGGACCTCTCTTCATTTATATATCTATGGTGATCTAATCACAAATGATGAGAGTGCAATTTCCTTGTCACATAGTTAATTTGTACAACAACAACACCGTGATCTGTACAAATAGTGACGCTATGGGTCATTTATCCAACAACCGCATGTGGACATTAATCTTATTGAGGAAGACGAACCGGCTACCTATGAGGAAGCGATACAAGGTATCGACTCCGGTTAGGCAAATGCCATGAAGTTCCGAAATGGATTCATGTACACTAACCAAGTTTGGACACTGTTTGAACCAGAATGCGTAAAGTCTATTGGTTGCAATGGGTCTTCAAGAAGAAGACCGACATGGATGGCAACATACAAACGTACAAAACTAGGCTTGTAGCGAAGGGGTATCGTCTAAGACATGTGTCGATTACGATGAAACTTTATCACCTGTTTCTATGATTAAATACATTCGGATAATGCTTGTTATTGCTTCATATTTCGATTACGAGATATGGCAGATGGACGTCAAAACTGTTTTCCTTAACAGAAACCTTTTGGAGGATGTTTATATGCAACAACCTGATGGTTTTGTCATACCAAAACATGCGAACAAGGTTTGCAAGTTAAATCGATCATTTATGGATTGAAACAAGCATCGCGTTCTTGGAACCAACGTTTTGATGAGATCATAAAAGAATATGATTTCGTTCAAAATGAGGATGATCCTTGTGTATATAAGAAGGTTAGTGGGAGCGCACTGACATTCATTGTCCTTTACGTTGATGATGTATTGCTTATTGGCAATGACATTCCCATGCTACAATCGGTGAAAGCTTGGCTTTCATTAAAATTCTCCATGAAGGATCTGAGAGAAGCAGCCATTATTCTGGGAATAAAGATCTACCGGGATAGATCTAGAAAACTGCTTAGACTCTCCATAGCACATATATTAACAAAGTGTTGAAGAGATTCAACATGGATAGTCTAAGAGGGGATTGTTGCCAGTGTCCATGGTGTCACTCTATCTAAGGACATGTGTCTTAAAACTCAAGATGAGAGAGACAACATGAGTCGGATCCCATTCACTTCGGTAGTCGGATTGATCATGTATGCCATGATATGTACGCGACCTGATGTCTCCTATGCTTTGAGTATGTGTAGTCTCTATCAGGCCGATCTAGGTGATGGTCACTGGATGGCGGTTAAGAATATCCTTAAGTATCTTAGACGAACTAAGGATGCTTTCTTAATCTATGGAGATGGAGAACTTGAAGTAATTGGGTATACCGATGCAAGTTTCAAAATCGATAAAGACGACTGTAAGTCGCAATCTGGGTACTTATTTTGTTTGAACAACGGGGCAGTAAGCTGGGAATCTTCCAAGCAAGAGACTGTTGCCGATTCAACAACAGAAGCGGAGTATATTGCTGCAGGTGAAGCAGCAAAATAAGTAGTTTGGATCCGTAAATTCCTTATCAGATTAGGAGTAGTTCCGTTACCAGCTGAGCCCGTTCCATTATATTGTGACAATAACGGGGCTATAGCGCAGGCTAAGGAACTGCGGTCTCATCAATGATCCAAGCATGTTCTTCGACATTTCCATCTGATTTGTGAGATCATACATCGTGGCGATGTGAAGATCAAGAAGGTCGTATCAGAGGAAAACATTACAGATCCGCTGACGAAAGCTATTCCTCAGCAAAAGTTTGAGCGACATGTACATAGTTCAGATGTTAGATGCTTGAGTGACTGGCTATAGGCCAAGTGGGAGATTGTTGGACAATTATGACCCATAGCACCACTATTTGTAAAAGACATTATTGTTTTTGTACAAATTAACTATCTAACAATGGAAATTGCTATTTTATCATTTTGAATTTTATTACTTGAATATATAAATGATAAAAGTCCTTATGATTAGTTCGGATTAATAAGATATGAGACAATATCAATCCACAAAGGTTTAATCATTAAATTTCCCTAGTCGTAGTATTATCGAGACTGGACATCGATAATGCGGAATAGACTAGTATTGCACTTGTGCGCGTTGTAGGAGCATAACGGCATAGTTCTCATATATTTAAGTATTGGATACTTATGCAAGTGTGAAAGGAGGTTGTGTTTACCGATGGTATGGAAACAGCTTCGCTCTGGATTGACCCCTTGGAATCTCATTGGTAGTATGACTATGTGTCTATGGGAATCCGATTCAGGGTAGGTGTATTTGGTCTTAACCTGAGACTTGCATCGCTAATACTTGCGACAATCAATACACTTTGGTTTTGGTCGTCCGAGACTTTAACATGTTCTGTATACGCCTCTTTTGGGTTTATTGAGAATCGTAGTGTATTGGGTGTGATGTCAAGAAAGAAGTTCACTTCAGTCATATGGAGATGATGATCACGCAGGGATACAGAGCTGGTTCTCTATTATGTTGCAACTATCGGGATAATATGAGAAGGTCATGATTATCCGATTATATAGACTAGTTGCTTATGATCCAATATATGCTTCGTACGGGGCAGACACTATTCCAGCCACAGGCCTTGCATGTGACATTAGATTCTGGATCGCAATACACAATACTACGTATACTATGCCTGACAAAGATTATATATTCCTTAAGAATATTTCTGGAGAATTGGGTAGGCACGGTGCTTTGTTAGAAGCCAACCATGTCTCGTAAATCGGTAAGAACATGGTACAAGGTACGCACGTGTTCGGATAGTCCGACGACCGGATTTACTGCCAACATATCCAGGGATCTCATGGGTCGCTTCCCGAAGATTCACCGATGACGTATGACTCGAACATAATTAATCTGGGATTAATTATAAGAGAGAGAAAATTAATCTAGGATTAATTGCGGAAAGAGTTTATCTGGGATAAAATTCAATTAATAGAGAGAGAACGATTAATTTGGAATTAATCGATAAAATAATATATTCGATATATTAAATGAAATTAGATTTCATGACGGAATTAAAATTGGATTTTAATTCAGGTGAACGAATTAATTTAGAATTAATTCGCGAGCGACTTTAATAGTAATTTTGCTAGGCATAATTATGTAACTAAATTGATTTAATTACGTCGCAACGGAAAATTCATTAATTCAGAATTAACGAACCCGAGCACGGAATGTGTTTGCAGGCCCACTGGGATTTTGAATTAAAGTGGGGCCCACAAGTCACATCAAGTCACATCATTAGTCAATCATTTGCCTTTTTGGTGATGGAAGTTAGTGAAGAGTTGATGGTGGCTTGTAAGACACACTTTGTTTTAATAATGAAAGCTTGAGTGACATTTACCAATTATTGTATTTGGTATATGACTTTATTTTTTGGAAAAATAATTTCACTCAACACACAACACTTTCACTCATCTCTCTCTCTCTCCATCGAATCCTCTTCTCTCTTTTTCCTTTGTTTTGCCGTGAACCACAAAGGAGACTTGGGGATTTTTGTTGTAAAAATCTCCATTGCTATCATACAAAGGTGATAGGGAAACCTTTCCCAAGAGTTTGGAATTCATTCATCAAGGCTTGGAGCTCAACATACAAATCAAGAGGAGCTTGGAGCAACTTCAAATGAGGAAAATTTTGAACTTCCAACATCCATCCAACCGCTCAATGTGAGTATATCTCTGATATATTCCTTTGCGTATTCACCATGTTTTCATGCTTATATGTTCTTGGGAATGATCTTAGAGACCCAACAAGCAGAACTCTGAATAAAGCACAACTCAACTACACCAATTAGTGAAAATGAGTTGCTCGCAGTTGTGTTTCCTTTTGATAAATTCTGCTCTTATTTGCTGGGTTCCAAAAAGGTGGTCTACACAGATCATTCATCAATCAAATACCTTATCGCGAAGAAAGATGCAAAACCTAGATTGATCTGTTGGGTTGGGTGCTTCTGCTGCAAGAATTTTACATGGAATCCGAGACAAGAAAAAGACAGAGAACCAAGTGGCAGATCACTTATCGAGGCTCGAGAATGGAGAAACTGTTGGTTTCTATAATATGTCCCAAGGAAAGATTAAGCATTCATGAAATACTATAAATGAATATATATAAAAGACTTGAATCATGGCGGAATCATACTTACAAAG
>SKCR01010253.1:0-22696 GCA_019454045.1 Zanthoxylum bungeanum | reverse complement strand
ACTTGTGCGCGTTGTGAGGGCATAACGACATAGTTCTTATATATTGGGTATAGGATAGGATACTCATGCAAGGGTAATAGGAGGTTGTGTTTTACCGATGGTACGGGAAACAGCTTCGCTCTGGATAGACCCCCCTGGAATTCCATTGGTAGTATGACTATTTGTCTATGGAAGTCCGAAATCAAGGTAGGTGTATTTGTCTTAACCTGAGACTTGCACCGCTAATACTTGCGACATCAATATACTTTGGTTTTGGTCATCCAGGGCTTTCACACGTTTTTCTGTGTACGACTCTTCTGGTATATCGAGAATCGTAGTGTGTTGGGTGTGATGTCAAGACGGAAGTGTCACTCCAGTCATATGGAGTTTGATGATCGCGCAGGGATACAAAAATGGTTCTCTAAAAAGGTTGCAACCGTCGGGATAATATGACTTGGTCATGATTATCTGATATTAAAGAGACTAGTTGCTTGTAATCCGATATATGCTTCGTACGGGGCAGACATTGTACCAGCCCCAGGCCTTGCATGTGATCATCCGATACTGGATCGAAATACGCAATACTACGTATACTACGCCTGATATAGATCCTTATATTCCTGTAAGGATATTTCTGGAGAATTGGGTAGGAATGGCGTTTTGCTAGAAGCCAGCCTTGTCTTGTAAATCGGTAAAACGTAGTACTTGGTACTTACGTGTTCGAATAGTCCGACGATCGAATTTACTGCCAACATATCTGGGGATCTCATGGGTCGCTTCCCAAGATTCACCGATGATGTATGACTCGTACTTTTATTAATCTGGATTAATTAGAAGAGAGAGAAAACTAATCTGGGATTAATTGCAGAGATATTTTTATCTGGGATAAAAATCATTTAAAGAGAGATAACGATTAATTTGGAATTAATCGATAAAATTAATATATTCGATATATTAAACGAAATGGTATTTCGACGTGGAATTAAAATTAGATTTTAATTCGGGCGAATGAGTTAATTTAGAATTAATTCGTTAGCGACGTGAATAGTGATTTCGCTAGGCATAATCATTTAATTGCGTCGCAACGGAAATTCGTTAATTTGGAATTCCCTATCACCTTCGCATGTCTCTTGTAGTGCTAGCTCTCTTGATTTTTGCCACAAAAATAAAAAATTGAGTGATGTGACTTGACAACTTGATTGATTGATGGGAAGTGATGTGAGTGGTTGGAGCATTAAATACTTGAATTTTTGAAGCCAAATTCATTGTAAATGAATTTGAAATTTACTTTTGTGTGTATTAGATACACAAATTTGAAATCAACACACACAACTCTATTTTTCTGTCATCTCTCTCTCTCACGCCCATGGAGGGGCTGTTTTCTTCTGGTTTGCCGAGAGCTTGAAGAAAAAGGGAAACAAAGTGTTTGATTTTTGCCACAATGAATTTGGATTTCAAAAAGTCAAGAATTTAATGCTCCAACCACTCACATCACTTCCCATCAATCAATCAAGTTGTCAAATCACATCACTCAATTTTTTATTTTTGTGGCAAAAATCAAGAGAGCTAGCACTACAAGAGACATGCGAAGGTGATAGGGAAGTCCACCCATGAGCCGGGAATCATTTGACGAAGCTTGGAGCTTGGATTCTTGAAGATTGATGGCCGAAAATGGTGGAGGACAGCAGCTCACTGCCGAGCAGTCCAGTGAGCAGAAAATCAGATTTTTGTTACCTCCTGTGTCGCTCAACTGATCGTTGTGAGTATTCCGCAACTCCCTCGTTGTATTCACACATGTTATATGCTTTGTATTCGATCATTGGGGGCCGTAGAAACTCCAACAATTGCATCAGAGCGATTGAAAAGCATGAAAATGATTAGGGTTAAAATTTGGGTAAAATGTGTATGAGCATGATTTATGAAATTGGATGAATGATAGTTTAAATGTGTTTTAATTGAGGATTGATTAGATCAATTTGAAGAAATTGTGATTGATCATTTTTTCCCCAAATTTTTATGTTGGCCGAATGGTACATGATGCCCTAATTGTCTTGGTTTTTTTTTATTTTGATTCATTGGATGAGTTGGAAATCAATTGGGAATATTGCTTAATGTTGAATTTTGATGAAATATGTTGGACATGTTTTGTTGATGATAAGCATGATTAATTAGGCTAATTTGATGTTTTGGAAATGTTATTGGGTAATTAATTGTGTTTATACACTTTTTATATTAAATTGGGAATTTGGAATTTGTAATTTAATTATATTGGGCCTAATTTTGGAAATTGGACTTTGAAAGTTGTTATTGGGCTAGGTTGTACTAAGTTGGGTTTAAGAAAAATTGGTTGGATCCAATTGGGCCCAAAACCGCCTCCATAAAGCCCAAATACGACTTATGGACCTTTAAGTTTAATTGGGCCTAATGGGCCTAAATTGATTTATAGGCTTAATGGGTAACTCCCGGATTGGACTTTATTTATTGGGTTCGACCCGAGTTGACCAAAAGTTCACGACTTAAAGAAATTAATTAAAAACCATTGGACTTTAATTAAATTGACGTTGGACGTTAATCGAGCTTTGAGACCCGTAGTGATTAAATTTGGAATTTAAGTCGTAAAGGTTCGTCAAATAAAGTGTTGTATTTAATTTGGAATTAAATAGCGAATTAGTATTAAATACAAATTGAATTGGATTTAATTATGTGGTTTAATTTAATTCGAGAATTCATACTTTGAGTACTTATTCGCTAAACGAGTTTGACTCGAGCAAAAAATCAATCGTTGTTTGAACATTGGATGATCACTAATTATCAGATTAATTATTTTGATTAGATTGATTGATAACATGCTTGTGTGAATACATGGTTGCGATGCATGAATAATGAATATCTGATGGATATTAGATGGGTGGGGAAATTTTTGAAATTGTTGTAATAAATTTGATTTATTAATTGGACCTGCGTGTCCAGCCTTATCACCTCCTTATTCTTTGTATTCTCTTCTCACCTATTCCCCTCAATGTAAATGAGGTTTCTTAGAAGTGTAGTGTAACGGGTAGAAGTAATACTTGTGCTTGCGAGAGAGAGAAAATGGAGAAATTTGATCTAGGATCAATGTGTAAATTATCCATCCGCATATCATTATTATCTATTTATACACGCTTTATTATGTTTTTAGAATGCATGTTTAAGGGTGTATGATGATGAGACCTTAACAAAGATAATAAATTGGTTGCCAATTTGCACTCGAAAAACCCTCACCAAATATTAGCGTTTTTCCTTCCATTGAGTGATTCTTACTCAAGATCTAAGACTGGCATTGGCTTGTTGGCCAAAGTCAAGGCCTTTGTCCATTGAGGATGTGTTTGAATCACGAGAAATTTGTTCCATATCAGTGTCTTGTCGAAGTTGTGGTTTGTTGGCCAAAGTCAAGACCACTTCTTGTCCATCGACATTGATAACGAAGCTTTCCATGGTCAATGGGTCACGCTTAACTGGGATCAATAAGTTTGTTGTGCCAAAGCCAAGCTTAGTTGATTCAGAGGAAAAAGGTTAGGCAATACATTGGATGTATTGGCATATATAAGATATATGTTTCGGACTTGGATGTCCCCCTACTGGATCTAGGAATTGGATTGGATCCAATTGATCTTAGAGATCTACCTAGTTAATTATCATACAATTTGTTGGCCAAATTCAAGATTGTGTGATATTTAACGGGATCCAAGCCCACTAGTAAACACGGTTTCCCGAGTACTCGACAGAGGGTTAGAGGCTTGCCGAAAAATAGTGGGAGGCAAGAATTGAATTTGCAATATTTGTTTAATTATTTGCCATACGCGCTCAAACAAATATCATTCGTCAAATATATTAAATGTTAGTTGGACTAATATTTAAACGTTGTTTTAATTAACAGTTAGACTGTATTCAAACTAATTCAAAAATAGTTGATTTTATAATTGGATTATAGTAATCAATATAATTGAATTAACAAATTAAAAGTATAGTTGATTTTATAGTTGGACTATAGTAATCATTATATATAATAGTACTTGAAATCGTTGATTGAATAGTTGGACTATTAGAATCAAGATAAATTGAAAGATTGGCATTTAAAACATAATCTCAGGGAAAATGTATTTAAATGGTTTAATTTTCAAATTGGGAATAAAATTTCAAGATGGTCCTGGAAAATAATAAGTTACTTATTTGATAAAATAACATATTATGCCTAAGCCCGGAGTTGAGCAATTAGTAGAGCATGATCTTTGGAAGATTCATGTGATGATAACTTTAGTGCTTAATCCATTAAGCTTGTCATAATATACTCCTTAATTTCTTTGTCAGAACTAAGGGTTAGATCCTTAAAATATGATATTGAAATTGAAGGATCTTCAAAGATCTATAAATAGATCTTAGAAGTACTAAATTGCAATAATAACTCTTGGAGAGTTAATGACTATTCTCAAGGAGACAAAGTCAAAGTTTACAATAAGGCAAGTAGAGCATGGCGCACCTCACTTCGATATTCTAGAAACCCGAGGCTTGGCCAAAGGCTTCCAGAATATTAAAAAGGCAAAGGCAAAATCATTATAATCTTCTAGAAAGATAAATGACATATCCCAAAATGTCTACCTAAATTGTGGCAAACGGGATCGCAGAAGCGTGACTGCCGTTTGGACAAGGTAGACATGAAGGAATTGAGGACGAGCAAGGCTCTGACTTCAAATATGTTTGTCAAGATTATGTTCACTACTAGTATTGAAATTGGATTTTAAATACTTAGTGTGGTACATAAATACATACTGATGTTCAGAATCTACTATGAGCAGGATACTGACTTCAGTTGAGATTAATCTGCGAATTGGAAACGGGACGAAAGTCGCTGTTTCAACCGTAGATACCTAAATTTAGGAACTACCCTCGGGTAAGTACTTAAATTTAGAAACTGTTATAATGTAACTAGTATGACTAGAAACATTATCTCTATATCAGTGTTTAACCAGCTGCGGGTGAACCTTTATATCCTAGAACACTAAAGTGTTTCATTATATAAAGATGATATTGAGATAAACACATTAGATGTGAATAACAGCATTTATATTTTGAATATAAATAATGTTGGTTTCTATAATTAGTCCCAAGGAAAGATTAAGCAATAGAAATACAATAATCATACATGCAAAGCTTGAAGGATGGCGGAAACATACTTACAAAGCTATGTGACGAAAATGGTGATGAGGATCCTTGAGCCAACTGCTTGTCCAATTTGAAACATACTTACAAAGCTTTTTGAAGATTTCCAGGAACCGAGAAAACTGCTTGTCCAATTTGTTGTTCTGAAGACGTTGAGGAAAAGGTGGAGGTGGAATGATCTGTTTTTTTTCCTTTGCTTATTTTTCCTCCATCTGTTGCTTTGTTTCTTTTGGAACTTCCTCAGCAGTTGTTTTGGCTCCAACATCTTTGTTGATTTCAGTACCGCTTTTTAACATGATGACATGACATTGCTCCTTCCCCATGTTTCTTGGATTTGGCTCTGTGTTGCTAGGAAGGGTACCTGGCGGTCTGTAACTCTGAGCATTTGCCAGTTGTCCAATTTGATTCTTCAGTGCTTTAATATAAGCTGATTGACTTTGAATTAATGCTGCTTGGGATTGAAACATAGCATCATATCTTGCTGCTTGAGATTGAAACATAGCATCATATCTTGCTGCTTGAGAGTCGTGTTTTGCTTCTATCTTTTTCAAGTGGGTCAACACTTCTGTTATTCCTGGTTCATTTGCCTGTTCCTGGCCTTTGTTCGGTTGTTGGAATCCGGGTGGTGGATTGTTCATTTGCCCTGAATTGTTGCTCCATGCGAAATTGGGATGATTCCTCCACCATGGTTGTAGGTGTTGGAATATGGATTGTTCCCCTGTCTGTTGAAATTATTTACATAATTCACCGTTTCTTTATGTTGGTTGAAAGATTCTGACTCAGGTGCTCCTCCAAATGGTGAACTTGTGGATCCACCATTAACTTTTATGTTAAGAGTTTCCAGATTTTTGCAAATCACATCCAGCTTGGAATTCAGTGCTGTGTTGGCTCCAACTTCATAAATTCCTGCAATTCTTTGGATCATGCTCCTTTCTGTTGGCCATAAAGAATTGTTGTTGGCCATTTCTTCGATTAGGTCCCAGGCTTCATCTTCTCATTTTTCCATTAAAGCTCCTCCAGCAGCAGCATCGATTGTGGTTCTCATTATTCCAGAAAGTCCATTATAGAATGTTTGGACTTGAAGCCATTTTGGAATTTCATGGTGAGAACATTTCCGGAGTAAATCTTTGAATCTTTCCTAAGCTTCGCAGAGGGATTCTGAATCTTGTTCTACAAAGGATGTGATGTCATTCCTCAACTTTCCGGTTCTGGCTGGTGGAAAATACTTTGCAAGGAATTTGGTGGCTAAAGTGTTCCAAGTTGTGATAGAACCTGCTGGTAGTGAATGTAGCCAAGCTTTTGCTTTATCCTTCAAGGAATATGGGAAAACACGCAGTCTCATTGCTTCTTCTGATGCTCTGTTGTAGTTGAAAGTGCCACAAACTTCCAGGAAGTTACTGATGTTGGCATTAGGATCTTCAGTTGCATTCCTCATGAACTGAACTGACTGCTGAATCATCTGAATGCATGTTTTGATGTCACACGCATTTGCTGGTAAGGGAGGAAGTACAATACAGGAAATGAGTCTGTCAACCACCGGAATGGTTCTGTCTCGAATGGGAATTGGTGGTGCAACCTCCAACGGTTCAGGTTCCATGTTGACTAAAGCTTCTTGGCCTTCTCGCCTTTCCCTTCTCAATTGTCTGATTGTTCTTTCAATTTTTAGGTCAAGCGATCGGAGTTCAAACCTTCTGGTTCGTCTCATGTAGTTTCTGAGAACCTGAAACACAAGAAAACAAAAACAATAAGTAAAAAAAAATTAGATACAAGTAACGTATCTAACCCCAAAATTAATAGTGAAAGATAAATAAGTCCCCGGCAACGGCGCCAAAAACTTGACCGGTGCTTACACACGCGTATAACGCAAGCACACGTATTGTTCAAGTAGTATAAAAATATCGATCCCACGAGGACTTAATATCTAATCTATTAATTTTATGAGGTCAAATGATTACTAGTATCTAACAGGTTGTTTGATTGATTTGAAATGGTGACGATTCTAAATTTAAAAACAAGTAAATAAAATTGTTCGAAAGTAGGTTTTAAGAAAATTCAATATTAAAAACTATCTAGGGTTGTGATTTCTTCCAATATCATTTTAAAGATGAAGTGGTTATCTTAAAGTTAGGTAATATATTGATTTATTAACATGGGACACTAAATTATGTGTAACCTCTATCGATGGTCAGACACAAATACCCAATTTAACCCAATTGAACCATATGTCTATGTCAACCAAATTATCTGGATTCATTAAGTTTAAGTTCCAATTATGGCTACCCCCGCCCGACAGGTATATGTCTATCCTGTAAGGAAATCTATTAAAGGGTTATCTATCCTCAAGGAAGATCGTGGACTATTGAGTCTAATGGCTTAAACTTAAAATCCCTATATCTAGTTCATTTTAAGTTTCCCAGTTCAATTTTATTAATGGCCAGTTAATGAAAAAGCATTAAGATTAAGACTCAATAAATAAGTATTTATATTACCCAAGCTATAATCTAACCCCTTATAAACCGGTGATATTGGATTTCATCACAACCCCAGAAAATTGGCTTAGTTACGACAAATATTACGGGTAGAAAAAAACTTAAATAAAATAAAAGACATAAAGTAAAATACTGAAAATTAATACTGAAAAAATATTGAAAAGTAAATGCTGAAAAGTAAAATACTGAAAATTAAATACTGAAAATTAAATGCTGCAAGTAAATTACTGAAAGTAAAGCTGAAAGTAAATTGCTGAAAGTAAATTGCTGAAAGTAAATTGCTGAAAGTAAATTGCTGAAAGTAAATTGCTGAATGTAAATTACTGAAAGTAAAAAATGAAAATTTAAGAAAGAAAAGTATTGTGCGTAAAAGTAAATTGCGGAAAGTAAAAACTGAAAAGTAAAGAAAAGAAAGTGCGAAAGCGGAAATTATTACTGAAAGCTGTAATAAACAAACAAGATAAATCTTCTTAGTATTCTTAAGGAATTCCTTAGAAGAAAGTATGAATTTTACAAATGAAATGGCTTGGTATTTATAGGCAAAATTTTGCCTCCATCAAATCATCCACCAAATCAATTATTAATTGCTCCACTAATTGCTCCACCAAATCCATTATAATTGATCCACTAATCTCTTATCATGTTTGGTGATGATTTGATAATTTTTATTATTTATTTATTAATTTAATTTTTTGCTTTGAAAATGATTGAAAGTGACTTTAATAATTACACACAACACACTTCTAGATGGTTCATCAATGTCGGCATGAAATATTTAGAATTCGAAATTATTTGTGTATTTCAAAGCTGTAGATATTTGAGTCTTCTTTAATCTGGAACTTGAATCAGCTCAATCCGATATCGGAGTAAAAGGTTATCCCCAAATTACGACAGATGCAATAAACTGGAATTTCCAAAACGACACTTCGTTAAAACGCCCTTTCAAGTTTCCAATCTCCAAAATTAATATGTCAAGTCCAATTTTTGCCCTTATTTGTCCCATATTTCATCCTAAATGATTTCATTAAGTCCCAATATTATTTATCTGCAAAATAAACTAAAACACATCAAAACGTTCATCAAACCCGAAAAACTAAACAAAATATTAACTAAAATGGGCGGTAAATATTGATATATTTTCCGCTCATTAGCCGGTTACTTCATATGGATTATATAAGCTAAAACATAAACAATAACTAACTATAAGTGTAAAACTTTTACTGAAACAATAAGCTAAAGCCTCAGACCTCCATATAATATAAGATACTGACTCTTTATTCCATCCATTGGAATCCTCACCACTGCATTCTAAGTGTGGTAAACCCTCAACACTCAACCTTTGCATTAATATCACATATTGACCATGCATTTCAATATACAATTTATATACTTATAGCATACTACGATACTACTCATCAAATAGAACCAGATATCCCTGAACTTCCATATCAAAGAAAAATTTCTTAAGAAATCCAATCATTCGTAAAATTCTTTTCTTCACTGAAAATATTTCTTTCCTTTGAAACATTTCAGGAAAACCTTTACTCTGCAAAACTATGAAATTCTCTTAAAACTATTTCTCTTGAAAAATCATTTATAAACCATCATTTTCTGTAAATCTACCTCTGAAAATCCATTTCTGAAAATTTGTTTCGGAAAAATTATGTATCTGAAAGATCTGTTCTGAAAAATCTCTGAAACTAATTTCTAAAAACTTATTTTGAAAAACTGGTATCTGTCTTTGAAAACCTTACGTATGGGGGCGTTACGTATCGCCATCCCCCAAAGCATGCCACTCATGACCCTGAAACTAGTGGTATTGGGGCGTTACGTATCGCCGTCCCCCAAGCCACTAAACTAGAACTGGGGGCGTTGATCTATGTAATCCTTCAAGCTCGGAAATTAGGATCTAGGGGAATCTGTCATCCCTAGTCTTGAACTAGGATCTTGGGGTGTTATGTATCGCCGTCCCCCATGTCCTCTACATGTTCACATGTGTTCTCCGTCAATTCGATATCTGAATCAAGTTACATACTGAGGTGGATTTTTCCCCCATGCCTTGAAAACATAAAACTCAAGTTCTAAAATTATTCTTTCAAAAACTCACCATGTAATAAAACTTATCTTTTAGAAACATGCACTTCTTTAAAACAACTGAGATAAGATATGGCTAAAGCCCTAAGTGCTTTAAAAAAAATATGGTATCAAAACATATAAATAAAATCATATTTGAAAATAAAGGTCCACCCACTATAACTAGGATCTAAGGGCGTTACACATCGCCTTCCCCCTGGTACTGGGTCTGTATCTATCAATGTGCATTGTGTCTCTCTCTGGGTATGCAAAATGCATATGCAACAACATATCAAGCATATGATCATGTATGTCATGCAATAAAATGTAATGCAATGTAATGAAATTATTACGAGCTGATGACATCTCATTTATCCAATACATACAAAATGGATCCATACCCCATTTCAACAAACGCATCTATATATGAAAAATTCTCGCACATGTCATTAAACATATCAACACATTTTATACATTGATTCCACACTAAGACCAAACTAAACTGATGTCTGGAAAACTTCGTTAAAACTCTTTGCAAAACTTTTACATCTCGAGTACAGAAACGTGCTCTGCTTGAAGATTTGTTTAACTGTGAAAATATAACGACAGCTTGTACTAAACTTTTCATGCTGATACTAGCTTGCTATTTATACACCCGACACTATGCATGCTTTAAGACAATATGTTTCTATACAAGCTCTTTACGAATCTCACTGTCTATATGTAGGACACAGAAATTGGCGACGCTGTTCTAGGCTTGCATCCTAGTTGGGAGTATGGAATAGCCTGCTGGGGAACTAAACCAGAGAAATAACATGGAGTCGCCACCGGTGTGTGAAACGAGAAAATGATTTAAAGGCCGCACTCACCCCTCAGAAGGGAAGACCTCAAACCGTGGGTTCAGAACGGTCCCTTACTTATGCCACTTGTAATGATATGATTTGTGCAATATCTTAACCGAATCTAAGCATCATAAATGTTCAAGAATAACCAAAATCTAGTTCGCATTCATAAAAATAAATCCTACGTCTAAGTTTGCATGCTTTTAAAGTAAGTAATCATAACGGCAAACATACGATATCACCACCCATGATCTCATAAGCATATTGAATTATCAAGCAAGAAAATATAGTAACAATCTAAACATAAACATAAATTAAACGCCTATTGCGAAAGAAAACAACTAAATCATGCATAAAGAAATAACATAATCTACTTAAAAAGAAATAACATACTAGACTAAATCATGCTAAAAAGATAAATAATCTACTAGACTAAATCATGCTCGAATACAAGGTTGGATGAAACTAAATACGTGTATCTCAAGTGGTATGTGGCATTGTATCCCGAGTGCAAACCACAATACCTTCCATTCGGATTCGGCTACGGAATTTACGTCCGAGTTTCCATCCGATATCCACAGCAAGAGAGAGCACATATTCCGTTCATCCGGAAATCACATCATCATGCACCAATCCATAATACTCATATGAAATAAAATACTAAAATAAATAAAAATAAAAGATAATAGATAAAGAAGGTGCCCTCAGGTCTAACCTCTTTTGTTGTCTCTCGAAAGCGCGTTACACGGGCCGTCAGAATGGTTGATGCTCCGCAACTCCTCCGGTTCGCCGGTTCAACATTTTCCTTCACTATTTCGTTGTTTGGACTGCTGTTTTACTCCGTTTCGTGGTGTTTCTGGTCACGGTATTGGCTTACTGGTTTGCAGTAAATAAAGGACTGTTTTGCATTTTTAAGGGATATTGGGTTGTTGTTTTTGATGCAGTTTGTGGTGGTGGTGGACTGGGCAGTTTAAGGGCTATTTTCACGATAGTTAAGGGACTGTTTTGGAATTAGACAGTGGTGGTGTGTTGATATGTGTGGAGTGAATGGGGGTTTTGTGGGTGTTTGGGGGCTGTGCAGTGAGCGTTTTATGCGTGCAATTGGGCGATTTGCGGGTGCTGTTCAGTGAAGGAATATGCGTGCAGTTAGTGGTGTGTTGTGAGGGCATTGTGCGGCAGTGAGTGAAAGGAAGTGCCGTGAAGGGATTACGCGGCAGTGAAGGGTTTTGGTGATGGTGTGGTGCAACAATGGAGGTGAGTTTTAGGGCTGTTGTTGGACGGCAATGGGGACATTTTTCTGTGCTTTAGGCGTGAGTGTGAGCTAGGGGTTTGATGTGTTGGTGAAGGCTCTTTTTATAGGTAAAGGGATGGGAGCTATCATTGTTTGAAAAAGGAAAGGATTTGTGTAATTATTGGAGATATTTTTAATTAGTGTATGATAAGGAAAAATCTTTTAATTAGGGAAGTGATTTGATTTAATTTGATTTCTTCTCTTTTAGTTAGGGATATGATTTGATTTAATTAGGAATGGGATCCATGGGATTTCTTTAATTTAGGAAGGGGATTTGGCTTGATTTATGCATGTGTTTAATTAGTGTTTTAGTTAATTTAGAAGGCTTTGGGTGTGTACTTAGGGTTTTGGGCGTGTGGGCTTGGTCCATTTGGGCTTGGTGTGTGACTTGCGGGGATTTGGGCTAAGGATGTGTTTTGAAACATAGGTCCAACAAGCGACCCCGAAGCTATCCAGCGAATTAAATCTAACAGAAATGTCAATTCTTGACTCTTCTCTTCCGACGTCCGTTTCCTACGGCTTCCACAATTAAAGAGGTAGTGTCTCTATGCGAGACTCATCATCGGGACTTATATGCAAAAATGTTGTGCCTACAGTCGCCCCACTTGATGGGACTTGTGTAGTGTGTGACAATGACAATCCTATCAAAGTTTATGCAATGCATTTTTACTTATCTGGCTCGCCAGCTGCCACTTGACTTGCATGTTGCTTTGAGTTGATTTGATTTTGTTGCCCCATACGCGGCATGCTAAGCCCCATACCCGAGGTGTCGCGGTTGCATCTCCATACCCAGAGTGTCGTAATAGTGTCTTCATACTCGGAGTGTCGTACATGGCATGCTAAATCCCATACCCGAGGTGTCGCAGTTGTGTCTCCATACCCAGAGTGTTGCAATAGTGTCTCCATAACCGGAGTGTCGTACCTGGCATGTTAAACCTAATACCTGAGGCGTCGCTGTAATATCTCCATACCTAGAGTGCCGTACTTGGCATGTGTACCTTTCATGCTAAACCTCATACCCGAGGTGTCGCTGTAATATCTTCATACCCTGAGTGCTGTACCTGGCATGCTAAACCTCATACCCGAGGCGTCGCTGTAATATCTTCATACCCTGAGTGCCGTACCTGGCATGCTAAACCCCATACACGAGGCGTCACTGTAATATCTCCATACCCGGAGTGCCGTACCTGGCATGATAAACCCAATACCTGAGGCACCGCTGTAATATCTCCATACCCGGAGTGCCGTACCTGGCATGCTAAACCCCATACCCGAGGCGTCGTTGTCATATCTCCATACCCGGAGTGCCATACCTGGCATGCTAAACCCCATACCCGAGGCGTCGCTGTAATATCTCCATACCCGGAGTGCCGTACCTGGCATGCTAAACCCCATACCCGAGGCCTCCCTGTAATATCTCCATACCCGGAGTACCGTACTTGGCATGCTAAACCCCATACCCGAGGCGTCGCTGTAATATCTCCATACTTGGATTACCGTACCTGGCAAAACTGATATTGATGTTGATGTGTCTCCATGACCGGAGTGCCATACCCGGCAAGACTGATACTGATGCTAATGTCGGCCTCGCCCCTAGAGTGCCATACCCCGCAATACCGATACTGATGACATGGGTCTCAACCCTGGGACTCATCCCCAAAACTGATACAAACACCATGATGGTTTATACTGTACTGGCTCTCACGAGATAGTCCTGATAGCTAAGCGTGTTTTCGTCCTCAATGGATGCTTCGCGTCAAAACCATAGAACCTTCAAAGTACTTAATACACTCAGCTCCGATCGTCTGAATGAGTGATCTGAACTAGACTCCTAGTGTATGTGTGCCAAGGCTCTTTCGCAGCTTAATCCTCAAATAAGCCAACTCGATGATTTTTTCTCGGAGAATCGGATCGGTGGGTCTAACAACCTAGATGTCTTGACCACACTCTGTGATTACTTCGTCATACTAAACATGATATGGTCTTCTTCTTTTTTCTCCTGTCTTTTTTTTTCTTTGACACACCTACCCTTTAAGGTAGCATTTCTCCTCATGGTGGTCCTAATACTCGTCCATGGGTAGCTTCACGCTTATTGGTTATAGGCGGTCTATTTTTCTTTTCTTTTCATTGCAGAGACTTTTTCTTTGCTTCCAACCATATCATATATCGTAGCATAAGTAAACCAGGATGGACATCCAAGCAAACAGTCATTCACTGATCCATCATCTCTTCAACTAGTCATCTCGCCAACTACCCAGCCTTCTACTGTTGAGATCCCATAATCAAGTGCTCGTGAGTCTAGCCGAGATTAATCCATTCAGAATACCGGATGAGAGTACATCTTGCACTTATCGTTTCTAAGGTTTCTCCCGACAATAAATAGTGTCATCACCGGACATATGCTTAACTATCAAAGACTTCTTTTTATTTTTTTTCTTTTTTTTCACTCATTCATTCCATGGAATTCTTCCTTTCGACTGTTGATAATGTGGGCTTTGCCCCCCTGAGATTCCTTCCTGAAACTGATACTAGCGTGGGCCTCAACCCTGGGACCCATCCCCGAAACTATACTGATATGGGCCTCAACCCTGGGACTCATCCCCAAAACTGACTGATATAGGCCTCAACCCTGGGACTCATCCCCGAAACTAATACTGATTCATTTTCTGAAACTGACTGTACTGTTGCTGCTTCTGATTGGCTTGTCTTTGCCGCTTTCTCTTTTTTCTTCTTCGAAACCTGTGAATACAAAACAAAACAAACACCAAAAAAAGAATGCAAAATACGTTACGTGTACACATGCATGCATGCATGAATGAGTTTCCTATCCCGTTGGGTCAGGTCTTCTGCCGGTGACTACTCGGTCTTCTCTTCCTCAGGCAAAGTACTGCTTCAATTTATCCATATTGATCGGCTCGGTGAACTCATTCCCTTCCAGGTCCGACAGTCTCACTGCTCCATTTCCCATTACTTTCTGTACAATGTAAGGTCCTTCCCAGTTTGGTCTAAACGTTCCTCTCGGGTCTGTTGTCGACGGCTTCGACTGCTTAAGCACCAGATCACCCTTCCTGATCTTGGTAGGATGCACCTTCTTATTGAATGCTCAAGCTAACCTCTTTTGGTATATCTGCATATGATGCAAGGACTTCATCCTCTTCCAATCCATCAACGCTAACTGTTCAAACCTCTGCGACGCCCATTCTTGTTCAAGAAATTCTGATTCTGCTAATACCCGCATGGACTGTATCTCAACTTCCACCGGTAATACAGCTTCCATTCCGTAGACCAAAGAGTAAGGCGTGGCTCCTGTTGCCGTTCTTACCGAAGTTCTGTACCCCCACATGGCATATGGTAGCTTATCAGCCCAGTCTTTGTAATTCTCTGCCATATTGGCTAAAATCGTCTTTATTATTTTATTGGCTGCCTCGTTTGCCCCATTTACTTGCGGCCTGTAAGATGACGACTTGTGATGGCCTATTCCGTACTTCTATAACATCGCCTTTGTTTCTCCCTGAAACTGGACTCCATTATCCGTGACCACGTGGTGTGGCATACCATATCGACAAATGATATTACGAGCTATGAACTTTGCCATTTGCTTTGCTGCAATATTACCGAATGACTCGGCTTCCACCCATTTTGAAAAGTAGTCCACTGCCACTACTATTAAGCGATGTCCATTCGATGCGTTCAGTCGAATCTCTCTGATCATATCAATTCCCCATGCTGAGAATAGCCACGGCTTTGACAGCCCATGCAACTCTGTGTGCGGTAAATGATTCAAGTTACCATGCACTTGACAATTATGACAGTGCTTTACCAGCTTCGTACAGTCAGCTTCCATGGTCGACCAGAAAAAGCCTTGTCTTACTATCTTACGAGACAGATTCAACCTATTCATATGCGGTCCACATACATCAGCATATAATTCTTCCATTACCTTCTGAGCCTCTTATTTTCTCAAACACTTCAGTTGAATACCATTTTCATGTCTCTTATACAGTTCTCCTTTCAAACTTACATACTGAGAAGCCAACTTCTGAATGGTTATTCTATCATTTCTGCTCGCTTCCTCCGGGAGTTCCCCATGTTCTAAGTACCGATGGATATCATAATACCAAGGTTTTCCATCGTTGATCTATATTTCCAAGATTCTCTCTATCTCATAAACATGTTTACTCGCTATTGTCAACACCAATGGTCTCATCACCAATTTCTCCGGATTTTCCCAAGTTGTGGCTAATGTTGCCAATGCGTCTGCCATCTGATTCTCTTCTCGCGGCATGTGCTGGAATTAGCAGTCAGGAATAACCTGTGCCAGATTTCTGAGGTAGAACAAGTAAGGCTTCAACCGTTCTTCTTTTAACTCCCATTCTCCTTGCATCTGTCAGATTACCAACATTGAGTCTCCGTAAACTTCAACATTCTTAGCTCTCAAGGCTATCAATGCAGTCAACCCGAAGGCACATGCTTCATACTGGGCCATGTTGTTTGTTACTCCGAACGTCAACCTCTTGGCCATAGGCAAGGTTTCTCCCTCAGGGGTTACTATTACGATCCCAATTCCGGCTCCTTTGCAGTTCACTACTCCGTCGAAATACATTTTCCACCCCTGGACTGCTATTGCTTGGATTTCTTTGTCGGGGAACTCAAACTTGTACTGGTCCCCTTCAACGGGTTGTAACGCCAGAAGCTCTGCCACGACTCGCCCTTTGATCACCTTAGAAGTAAGGTACTCGATATCAAACTCTGTCAGCAACACTAACCATCTACCCAACTTTCCAACTAGCGAATGCACTGAATGCAAGTACTTCAAAGGATTCTCCTTTGCTACCACTTGGATCTTGTAGGATTGGAAGTAATGGCGCAATTTCCTGGACACCCATACTACTGCCAAACAGATCTTCTCCACTTCCTGATAGTGGGCTTCGTATGGAAGCAACTTCTTACTGAGGTAGTAGACTTCATGCTCTACTCCCATCTAATCTGCTTGTACCATCATCGCCCCCATCGCTTCGGGTTTAATAGCCAAATAAAGTACCAAGGGTCTACCATGTCTCGGAGGTTTCAAAACAAGAGGCTTCACCAAATATTCTTTGATTTTGTCAAAGGCTTCCTGACACTGCTCATTCCACTTCAACGGCTGGTCTTTTCTCAATATTTTGAAGATGGGCTCACATACTGATGTCAACTTAGCGATGAACCGGCTGATGTACTGGATTTTCCCAAGGAAGGCTCTGACTTCTTTCTCTGTCTTCGGTGCTGGCATCTCAGTAATTGCCTTGATTTTCTCAGGGTCCACTTCTATTTCTCCCATTCCCACTGTGTTGTTGGACAATTATGACCCATAGCGTCACTATTTGTACAGATCACGGTGTTGTTGTACAAATTAACTATGTGACAAAGGAGATTGCACTCTTATCATTTGTGATTAGATCACCTAGATGTATAAATGATGAGAGGTCCCTATGATTTGTTCCTGGACGGAGAATGATATGAGACAGTATCAGTCTACGAAGGATAAATCATTAAATATCCCTAGTCAGAGTATTATTGAGATTGGACATCGATAAATACGTAAAAGACTAGTATTATACTTGTGCGCGTTTCTGAGGGCACAACGACATAGTTTTCATATATTTTGGTATAGGATACTCATGCAAGTGTAGTAGGAGGTTGTGTTTCACTGATGGTACGGGAAACAGCTTCGCTCTGGATAGACCCCCAGCGGAATCCCATTGGTAGTATGACTATGTGTCTATGGGAGTATGCAATCAGGGTAGGTTTATTTGGTCTTAACTTGAGACTTGCACCGCTAATACATACGATAATCAATATACTTTAGTTGAGGTCGTCCGGGGCTTTAACCGGTTCTATGTACGCCAATGCTAGGTATATTGAGAATCGTAATGTGTTGGGTGTGATGTCAAGACGGAAGTGTCACTCCAGTCATATGGAGATGATGGTCACGTAGGATAAGGAACTTGTTCTCTTAAATGCTCGAGCTATCGGGATATTTGTTAGGTTTTATCTAGGTCCCAAGATCAAACAAGACATGAAATACATGTGTGAATACATCAACAGAGGTAGCGGAATACTCACATCGATCGGTTGAGACGATTTGAAGACGAATGAAGCCCAAAAAGCCAACTGTTTTGGCGCCAACTGTGTGCAGTTCACTGCCCTCCAAATCAGAATTTTGAGCTGCGAAACGGAGCTCCAAGCTTCGTCGATCGGATCCCGGCTCATTGTTGAACCTCCCTACCACCTTCGCAAGTCTCGTAAGTGTGCTAGCACTTGAGTTTTTGCCACAGAAACTCACTCTTGCTTCCCTTGAAGCTCACGGCAGTGAGCTATGAAAAATAAGAGAGAAAATGCCCCATGGGCGTGAGTAAAGAGAGGAGGAGAGATGGAGAGAAAAAGTGTAATTGGTTACCAAAAGATTTTCCAAAAACCTTTATATATTTTCCAAGAAAATACATTAAAACAATTACCAAATAATTCATTAAATAATTAAAATGGTAAAAGTCTCTACCAATTTCACTATTTCATCTACTTCCATCAACTATTCAATGTCACTTTATTAAAGTGACTTTATGTGTGTCAATCAATCAATCAACTCAATCACATCAATCAATCACATCACTCAAAGTGACTTTTGATTTGACGCTTGATGTGACTTGCATTGCCGCACTCGAATTTGAAATACGAATGCGCTCGCAATCACACTCGGGCTCGGGTTCGCTAATTCCTAATTAGCGATTTTTCCGTCGCGTCGTAATTAAATGATTACGCCTAGCGAATTCACTATTCACGTCGCTAACGAATTAATTCTAAATTAATTCGTTCGCCCGAATTAAAATCTAATTTTAATTCCGCGTCGAAATCTAATTTCATTTAATATATCGAATATATTAATTTAATCGATTAATTCCAAATTAATCATTATCTCTCTTTAGACGATATTTTATCCTAGATAAAATATCTCTGTAATTAATCCTAGATTAATTTTCTCTCTCTTCTATATAATCCCAGATTATTAAGAGTGTGAGTCATACGTCATCGGTAGATTATCGGGAAGCGACCCATGAGATCCCCGGATAATTCGGCAGTAATACGGTCGTCGGAGTATCCGAATCACGTACGTACCAAGTACTACGTTCTACCGATTTACGAGACAAGATCGGCTTCTAGCAAAGCACGAAGTCTACCCAATTCTCCGGTCATATATCTAAGAATATTTAAGATCTATATCAAGCGTAGTATACCAAGTATTATGTATATCGGCCCAGTATCGGATAGTCACGTGCTAGGCCTGGGGCTGGATATGTGTCTGCCCCGTACGAAGCACATATCGGATGTCTGGTCACTAGTCTCTATAATCGGATATACATGACCTTGTCATAATATCCCGATGGCCGGCCAGCACTTAAGAGCACTAATATCGTATGCTGCGTGACATCATCTCCACTATGACTGGAGTGATACTTCCGTCTTGACATCACACCCAATACTCTACGATTCTCAATATACCCAGCATTGGCGTACACAGAACCTGTTACAGCCCTGGACGACCTCAACTAAAGTATATTGATTGTCGTAAGCATTAGCGGTGTAAGTCTCAGGTTAAGACCAAATACACCTACCCTGATGTCGGACTCCCATAGACACATAGTCATAATACCAATGGGATTCCTAGGGGGTCTATCCAGAGCGAAGCTGTTTCCCGTACCATCAGTGAAACACAACCTCCTATCGCACTTGCATAAGTATCATATACTTAAATATATGAGAACTATGTCGTTGTGCCCTCACAACGCGCACAAGTGCAATACTAGTCTATTCCGCATTATCGATGTCCAGTCTCGATAATACTACGACTAGGGATATTTAATGATTAATCCTTCGTGGACTGATACTGTCTCATATCATTCTCAATCCAGGAACTAATAATATGGACCTCTCTTCATTTATACATCTATGGTGATCTAATCACAAATGATGAGAGTGCAATTTCCTTGTCACATAGTTAATTTGTACAACAACACTATGATCTGTACAAATAGTGACGCTATGGGTCATATTATCCAACAATCTCCCACTTGGCACATAGCCAGTCACTCAAGTGTCGTACACCCGAACTATGTACGGTTCGTTCAAATTGCTGAGGAAATGTTTTCGTCAGCATATTTGCATGATTATCGTCTGACGCGATTTATACGATCATCACATCGCCACGATGTATGATCCGAACGAATCAGATGAATATAGAAGTATATATCCGGATCGTCGATGAGACCTTTAATTCTTTAGCCTTGTACTGACGCCTAGCTGAGCTGCTAACAGAACTATATCTAATATAATTAGATTTATTATCGACCCAAATGGCTTCTATTGCTGCCTCAGCCGCAGCAATAATCCGCATTTGTTGTTTATTCGGCAACAGTTTCTTGCTCGGAAGATTTCCAGCTCACTGTCCCGTTATTCAAACTTTATAGTACCGTAGTATTTAACTGTTTGGAAACTTGCAGCAGTGATCCCAGTCACTTTAAGTTCTCCTTCTCCATAGTTTAAGACAACATCTTTAGTTCTCTGAGATACTAATAGATGTCCTTAACTTCAATCCAGTGACTATCACTTGGATTGTCCTGATTGTGACTCCATATGCTCAAAGCGTATGACACACCATATCAAGTACATTTTAAATGTACAATTTCCCAGAGAGTGTTAACAACTCCAAATCTATCCCAGTAGATATTTATTCCTTGAATAAAGGTTGTTACTCCCCAGAATTCTACGGATAATTTCTATGAAAGCCAAGCTTTCACCAATTGCTTTATGGAAATTTCATAATCAGTGCTCTCCCACTAACCTCATTATATACACAAGAATCATTTCGTTTTGAGTCAAATCATAAACCATTATGATTATTTCAAAACGACAGTTCTAACAACCTAATGCTTGCATCAATCCAAACATGGATCGAATAACCCGCAAACCTTGTTTGTCGGTTATACAAAATCGACAGGATGTTGAAAACATCCTCCAAAAGGTTTCCTTTTCAGGAAAGCGATTTTGATCTTTAACTGACACATTTCATAAATGAAATATGCCGTATCAACAACCATCATCAAAATGGATTTACTATGGCAACAGATAAAAGGTTGAACCAATATTAACACAATGTTGATAACGATACCTTCCGTCACAAGCCTAGCTTTCTACGTTGGTATGTTGCCATCCATGTATGTCTTCCTTGAAGACGTTTACAGTACCAATAGGCACAATGCCTTGCGGTACAACAACTAGTATCCAAACATAGTTGTTATAACATGGAATCCATTTCGGACTCATGGCACTTTGCCATGATAGGAAGTCGATACCTTGTATCACTTCCTCAAAACGTAGTCGGTTGGTTATACCTCCACAAGATTAATATCTTTATGAGGTGAGATCAGAAACCCATACCCCAGGTTGTTTTTCTGACTCTCTCCGATCTACGAGGTTCTTGTGTATTCGAAGATAATGGTACAGATTCATCATTGATGAACTGTTTGTGTTCCTTTAAGGACTTCGTGCCTTGAATAGTATTACTCCGATTTCCATTTCGATCATCGAGTATCACTATCCTCCACTGACCACTGCATATCGATATTCCTCTCAGGAAAACCGCATGGTGAGCAACAATCATATTGTTCTCATGTGAGATCTATAAGTATTACACTTATGGTTTCCCTTAGGATAACCTATAATTGGCACTTATCCAATTTGGGTCCTTAGTTTGGTATCATCCAAACGTTATGCCCGGCATACCCAAATATTAGGAATGAAATGAGAAACCCTGTTTCTTTCCTGTTCATATCTTATATGATATCTGTCAAACAGATTTATATGGAACCTTTATTCTAAATAAGTTTTTACTGTTAATACATACTGTTGAAGGAAATGATAGCTCAGAGCGACTCGTGATAAACCTTATCATGTCCAACAAAATTTGGTTTTTGTTCGGACACACCGTCTAACTGACGTGTCTCTGGAGGAGTCCTCATCTGAAAGAATACTGTACTCTTTCATGTATATTTGAAACTTACTGCTTAAGTATTTTCATTACGGTCTTACCGTGATGGCATAATACTATAGTCGATCTGTTTATCTACTTCGTGTCGAAACTCTAAAAGTTCCCGATTTGTGTTCTTCAAAAGAAACACATAACCATAACGTGATGCCACATCCGTTAAGGTCACGAAATATTCATGTTCACATCTAGCCTAGCTAGATATGGGCCCACTAACTTCACCATGGATAGGGCTAACAAATCGGTGGCACTTACACTATTACCAAGTAAACAGTGTTTTAGGTACTTTACCTAACAAACTAGATTCGTAGACTTTATTTGAATAGTCAAATCAGTCCTAGTACCCACTCTTCAAAAGTGCGGATATACGAGTCTTGTCTAATTCTGTCCTAGACAACAATGCCACAAATAAGTCTCTACTTGATCAAATCAATTGAGCTATTTATTTGTCATTTTATATGTTTTGAGATTTTATTTATATTCAAAATATAAATTCTGTTATTCACATCTAATGTGTTTATCTCAGTATCATCTTTATATAATGAAAAACACTTAGTGTTCTAGAATATAAAGGTTTCCTAAACTTAGGTATCCACGGTCGAAACAGCGACTTTCGTCCCGTTTCCTATTCACAGAGCAATCTCAGCTTGAAGTCAGTATCCTGCTCAAAGCAGATTCTGAACATCAATACATATATTTTATGTACCACACTAAGTATTTAAAATCTAATTTCAATACTAGTAGTGAACAT
>SKCR01010252.1:0-22723 GCA_019454045.1 Zanthoxylum bungeanum | reverse complement strand
CATAAAGTGTGATACTTGTGTTGAGGCAAAACTAACTAGATCATCTTTTCATAGTATTGAAAGAAACTCTGAACCACTTAATCTAATTCATACCGATGTATGTGATTTTAATTCAATACAATCGAGAGGCGGTAATAAATATTTTATTACCTTTATTGATGATTGCACAAGATTTTGCTATGTGTATTTGATGAAAAGCAAGGACGAAGCTATAGAGAAATTTGTTCTCTATAAGAATGAAGTTGAGAATCAACTTAAAAGACTTAAGGAGTTGAGAAGTGATCGTGGTGGTGAGTTGTTTTCCTTTTGAATCACTTTGTGAACAAAATGGAATCATACATCAAACCACAGCTCCTTATTCACCTCAATCCAATGGGATTGCAGAACGAAAGAATCGTACCTTGAAAAGATGATGAACGCTATGTTAATCAGCTCTGGCTTACCTCAGAATATGTGGGGAGAAGCTGTCTTATCAGCTAATTACCTTTTAAATAAGGTACCACGGAAAGAAGTAGGGAAAACTCCTTATGAAATGTGGAAATGAATAGTACCTTCCTATAAATTCCTACGAGTGTGGGGGGGTGTCTTGCCAAGGTAGTCATTCCTCCACCTAAGAAGGTGAAGATAGGATCAAAAACTGTTGATTGCATTTTCATAGGATATGCACATAACAGTAATGCTTATCGATTTCTTGTATATGAGTCTAATGTACCAGATATTCACAAGAATACGATAATGGAGTCGAGAAATGCATCATTTTTCGAATACGTTTTTCCCTGTAAAACTAATTCAAATTCAAATATGCACAAACGGGCACATGAGACTATCATTGAAGATAGTCAGTACCAAAAACACATAAATGTTCCAGAGGATCAATAAGTTGTTGAACTTGAACCAAGACGTAGCAAAAGAGCTAGAACGGAAAAATCATTTGGTCCAGATTTTCTGACATTTTTGATAGGGAATGATCTTCAAATCTATAACGAAGCTGTAAGGTCAACTGATGGTGCTTGTGGAAAGATGTCATCAATAGTGAAATTGAATCCATCTTACAAAATCACACCTGGGAGTTAGTGGATCTTCCTTCAGGATGTAAGCCCTTAGGGTCCAAGTGGATTTTCAAAAAGAAAATGAAGGCAGATGGATCAATTGATAAGTACAAAGCAAGACTTGTAATTAAAGGTTACAGACAACGTGAAGGTCTTGATTACTTTGATACCTATTCTCCTGTAACAAGAATAAATTCCATAAGGATGATACTAGCGATTGCAGCTTTGCACAATCTTGAGGTACATCAGATGGATGTGAAAACAGTCTTTCTGAATGGAGATTTAGATGAAGAAATCTACATGGAACAACCTGAAGGCGTTATAGCTCCAAGACAAGAAAAAAAAGTCTGTAAGTTAGTTAAATCCTTATATGGATTGAAACAAACCCCGAAACAGTGGCATAAAAAGTTTGATGACACCATGTTGGCAAATGGTTTCAAAATCAATGAATGTGATAAATGCATTTATGTTAGAGAGACAGAAGTTGGCTATGTCATTTTATGTCTCTACGTTGATGACATATTGATTGTCGGGAGTAATGTTAAAATGGTGAAATCTACCAAGAATATGCTGAAATCCAAGTTTGACATGAAAGACATGGGTATAGCAGATGTCATTCTGGGAATAAAGATCTCGAGAAGTCCTGATGGGCTTATTCTTGATCAGTCGCACTATGTGGACAAGATTCTTGGTAAATTCAACAATGATGATTCTGTTGTGGCTAGAACTCCTTTAGATGTGAGTCTACACCTATCAAAGAATAGAGGATAGGGTATATCTCAAGTAGAATACTCTAGAGTGATCGGTAGTTTGATGTATCTATTGAGTTGTACAAGGCCTGATATAGCCTGTACAGTAAACAAGCTCAGCAGATATACGAGTAATCCAGGGGTTGATCACTGGAAAGCAATAGTGAGAGTACTTAGGTACTTACGTTTTACTCGTAATTATGGGTTGCACTATCATAGATATCCAGCTGTAGTCGAAGGATACAATGATGCTAATTGGATATCTGACATGAAAGACTCAAAGTCTACCAGTGGCTATGTGTTTACACTAGCAGGTGCAGCTATATCATGGAAATCCTCCAAACAGACTGTGATAGCCAGATCTACAATGGAATCAAAATTCATTGCATTAGACAAGTGTGCTGAAGAAGCAGAATGGCTTCGAAATTTTCTAGAGGATATTCCAAGTTGGCCTAAGCTAGTGCTAGCAATTTGCATTCATTGCGATAGTCAATCTGCAATTGGAATGGCACATAACAATATGTATAATGGTAAGTCTAGACATATTCTTCGTAGACACAATACCGTTAGATAATTACTCTCTACTGGAGTTATTTCGATTGACTATGTAAAGTCAAAGGATAACATTGCGGATTCGCTAACCAAAGGGTTAAATAGAGAGTTGGTTGTGAAATCATCGAGGGGAATGAGACTAAAGCCCATTAGATAAATGTTTATTACGAAGGAAAACCCAACATTGTTGACTAGAGATCCCAAGATCTAGGTTCAATGGGACAACCTACTCGTAAAGGACATAATTGGTTCACTGTGGGGGTTACCCTCTAGTCCATTCCTATAGTGTGAAAAAACAGTGATGCTCGTATGGATGAGGTTAAGCAAAAGTTTTTAATGATTCTTATGCGTCGGGAATCCGAGCAGAGTATTACGAGATACTCTTAAATAAGATATCACCTATGTGAGAGAGAGAGAAGGGGGCCGCTTCAAAGGGAATTGTACGGGGCTCAATTCTTAGAAACTCTCGCAGAACCAGGTTGATGTTTATGGCCAAAATGAACATAATAATGAGAACTCAGATGTGTTAGGTTAAATATCTGTGTGATATATGTTCTCCATTTACATGAACGGCAGTACAGTTTAATGACATCGCGTCCACTGTCAGCCAGTAAATGAGATATATTTTCACAAAGGAAGGTTCAAAGGTTGAGGTCTACCTATCCTATGCAGGTGTTGAACCGTTGAACTCTTCTAGGTCAAAATAAAATATTTTATAAAATAATTTTATTTGACGTTTTTCGCCAATTTCATTCATGTGGGGGATTGATGGAAAAATGCTTATGAGTAAGCATTTTGAGGCTCAATTTTAAGCATGGTCCACTTCGTGTTAGTGGTTGTTATTGAATGATTCTGATACTCCTCCGTGAGTACTTCGAAATGGTATATTCATATGCTTAAAATGGTGCTTGGGTGAATGAGAAATTGTTGCTCAAAGTTCACCCATTGGTGTTGGAAAATAAAGAGAAGTTAGCTTGTCCCATATGGGAAAGCTATAGAGGGAAAATTGTGCTTATATATGATTGCTCATAAGTAGATGGGTAAGAGTTATAAGGATAAAGGCTCTCTCTACGTGCGCGCAGGGGGGTGCAAATCAAAATCCAAACAGGCTTGGCTCGTGTGCACCCGCGTGTCCTGCGTACACGAATGCCGGACCAAATTATGCGGGCCCGGCCCAGCCGAATTTTTACTAATCTCTTCAAATTTCCAAGCCTTTTGAATTTCCATAACAGCTAATTTAATTAGCTTGGTGGTTACAAAAGTTGAATTTCCATAACATCTAATTTAATTAGCTTGGTGGTTACAACAAGTGAAAGGCCTCCCATTTATGAGATATAATTGGCATGTTAATTTCCTTTAAATGAGCTGTGTTTTTCGTTTTCCTATATAAACAATACTCAGTTTTTGTTTACAACACAGAGAATAAAATATCACACACAACAGCTCGTTTTTCTTTGTTTTGATAAGGGAGAGTTCAAACACTTTTGTGGTTCGTTGAATACGAGTTCGGTGGTGCCCTTACTCGTACGTTTTCCGTTGTATCCTGGGAAACAATCATCTCGCGTTCTATTGCACCTACGCTAGGGGACAAATTTATTTTAAGGATATTGTTGACATCAACAAGCCTCGGGAAATGGAAGAACTTCATCAATTTCAGGGTCTAACTCTTTCTGTCAGCCTTCGCTCGTGAAGGACCGCTCATCAGCCTCAGCCTCTGCCTCTGCTCATCTGCCTCTGCCTCTGCTCATCAGCCTCTGCCTCCGCTCATCAACCTCTGCCTCCGCTCGCCAGCCTCTGCCTCTGCTCTCAGCCTCCGCTCTCAGCCTATGCCGTCCGGGTCTGCTCTCAGGGTTCGCCGTGAGGGTCTGCTCTGTGGGTCTGATTTCAGGGTCCGCCGAGAAGGTCTGATTTCAGGGTCTACCGATAGGGTCTGCTGGGCTAAATTTAAGTCTAATTCGGATTTCCTTGTAACTACCGTAATATTTGTAATATTTGGATTTCCCAATTACCGTGAAATAATTGTAATAATTGTAACTATAATATTTTATTATTATATTTTTATAAAAGAAAATGTTATTAAAAAATAAAATGTAAAATTTATAAAGATATAATAGTAAAATATCACACTCTAATATTTCATATATTCATTTGTTGTTGACTTATTTCCTAATTTCTGAAATAGTAAAATGAAAATAATCACTTAACAAAAAATAATGTAAATACAATAAAATAAAAAGGAAACTAAGTCCGTTCGAAATTATCTACGAACCTTAAACAAGCTCAGCTGTCCACCTATTTTTGTTAGAAGTGTTTGATTTTTCACTTTTGTTAGAAATTTTGCATGAAAATACTATTCTATTCTTATAATATATTTAAATATAAAATTAAAAAAGTTTTTTTTTTCCTACTAGAAATTTGACTAAACTCGAAATTACTTGTAAACTTAAAACAAATTCAGCGATCCACGGAAAGTTTAGAAGGTTGTATCATTATCCACCCGACCATTAACAATGTTATATTTTTGCTGGCGTAATATGAGTATTTTAGACATTTAACAAGCAAAATAAAAAGAAAAAATAAGTTCTAAAAATAAAATAATAACATTGAAATGGGGCTATCTTCTTTTATTAACTGATGATTAAATCAATATCCAAAATTGATAGTGATGAAGGAGGCCGCACACGGCCAAATTCATGTCCAAGAATGATGATGTTTCTGTTCTACTGAGAGAGCAATCGAGTTTTTGAATCACCAAGTTGGGGTTGCTTTCACAGTGAAAATTCCGGCGGCGATTAGGATGCAAGGATGATTGGGATTTGACTGACGGACTGAGTCTCTAGGTGTCTCAATCGATGGCAGTGAAGGCTAAACATCAGCTGATTTACTAGTGGCGGCGAATGGTGATAGTTCTTTGATGTTTATGGGGTGGGAGTTTTGGGGAAGAGGAAGCTATTGTGGCTACTACTGATGCTGAACTTTCCATTTTATTATTGAGTGCATAGGAATGTTCCACTTTTGTTGTCTTTGATAGAGGAAGAGAAAGAATACTTGGTCAATCAGCCAAAAAATGACAGATAACCACAGTAAGGTAAACAATTATCCAACACAATAGTTAACTTAAATTTAACAACCAACTAAAGGAAATTTTAAAAATAAAAAGGAATCAACTACTTTAAGACAAATATTTCATCTTCCAAATAAAGTTAAACGTATATAATTGGAAGGACATTTCACAACAACTCGCATATTCAACGCAAGCAATAACTAAACCAACAACAACCAAGCCATAGGTAGTACACAAGTATTTTCTTTTTAAAATAAACCTATTTACACCTAATAAAATTTCCGAACAATAAATAACTAACACTTTTATTATGCCGACACCATTAGCCACAACAAAAAGTATACAACACCTGAAAGATAATACATCGGCAACAACATGGAATAACAAACAACATATGCAAGAAGTATGCCTAACAACCCCCCCCCCCCCCCCTAAAATAAATTTGTTGGGGTTTCGGGCGATGGGCGCAGCGGAAGCGCGGTTCTGGCGAAATCATAATTTAAAACTTTTTCAAATTACCGAATAAATTATTCAATATCTAATATGAATAATTTATTCATATTTCACCTAAACCTATTTATTCGATATCAAATAGCGACATAAATTCAATAGAAACTTCGCGAAACTTTTACGAAAAAACGTTTTTCCGTAAAATGACGCAAAACGTGTTTTTGACCGAACCGACCACCCGACACTTATGGCGAGTGCCCAAGTCAGCCCCAATAGTGTTAGGGAAGTTCATGGGCTGCCCGAACAGTGACGAACTCATTGTTTGGACAGTCGTCACCCGGTTGGCTCAAAAGTCACCTGGTAACACCGTTTTTGGCCATTTTCGCTTATTTCAACTCCGAAACACTTTCCAGCAATTATTCCAGCTCCCAAAACACATCTCATACATTCATATGACATCAAATTCATCACACAATTTCCAGTTCTACCATATCTGATCCAGAAACCGAATTTGCCCAATTTCATGCTTTAAATCCAATTTTTCAAGATTAAATCAATTAATCACAACACCAAATCAAGTCACCACATATGAATCACCCAAGAACAATTCTAGGTATTACAATAATGTTCATAACACCATAGAATAGCTACTCATCATCAAATGATCAATTTGGATACAAATTACACTAATTTCACCCAAATCTACTTCACACATGCATAATACTTCCATCTCCATCCACCACAATCAAAAGCCCCAAAATTTAAGAAAAAAAGGAACCCTAGAATCATACTAATAACTCAAGAAAATAAGAAATAAATTTCCAAGCTCAAGAAGATTTAGGATTACCTTTAATCTTCAATTTCCTAAGCCTTTTTTCTTGAATTTCCCTTTGTTTTCTTCATGGTTTGATCAAACAAGCCCTAGAGCCTTTTCTTTTTGTGGTTTCGGCAAATGCAATTGAAGAAGATGAAGAAAACAAATTTTCCCTTTTAAAATATACATTGCCGGCATTACAAGGGTAGAATGGTCAATTTGGCCAAAATTTAATCCAATTAATAAAGTAAACTTTACATTAACAAATCACATTTGGACATGTAAAGATTAATCAAAGCATGCCATGTGAACCAATAATATTTTGACAAAATTCATAACATTTATGAAAAAGTTTATTAATTAATCATTTAAATATTTAACAATTAAATATCCAAATAATCAATTAATATAATTATTATTATATATGTATTTTATTTACAATAAATAACAAATACATATATTTATGGCATGTGTCAAAATCTCATTTGACAAATAATTAATGTGTATCTAATCGTATTATGTACCAAATACAAATACACAATAATTACGATTGGCCAAAATCCCCTAATGCATGTGTTATCGTTTAACCGATTAAACTATCCGAATTAACTCACTTAATCCAGGGAAGTATTATAAATAATCTGTATTATTTATATCGCGTTGCCCAAGTGCTCAACGAGTACACTTCATATTGTGGGACTCTTTAAGTTTAGGTTTATCCGTCACGAAATCCAATTTCGTGTCCATAATCCACCCACTCGTGATTATGACGACCACGGATAATCTCGCTAAACTATGCAAGTCGAGGTCATTGCATACTTATAATCCCTCCATCACAGGCTATCCATATTATACCTGGGGTATAGATAAAAAAAACGTAAAACCTGTTCGGTATAATATAGTCGACTTTCAATTTACGATCTCTAAATAATACTCGGAACTGATTTCTGAAGTTATACCACGGTCATGGATTTACTAGATCATAAATATATGCGGATGCTTATGCCATGTACACATGACTGACGGATCCTATCTTGATACGCACTGGATATCATGAGCATCAGTCCACACCCAACGAACAGGCGGAGGTCTGATCATGAATAGATCGTTGACGTGACTGTCATCAAAGTATGGAGGATAACTCATATATCCCACTGTGGTATCTCAAGTCGAATGACCATTATGCTCGCTCAACTCGATAAGATTCATATTGACGTTGGTGTACCATCTATTAGGAAATCTTCAGTGAGTCGTTTAGTATTTATCAAATAAACACCTACATGTCTATACGAGTCTCCCGATACTCGTGGTTCATTGGGATAAACCATCGGACCAAGTCATGATATACGACATGTACTGGTCTCAGCGGATTTTACTAACCGACCCGTGTTAGTAAATCTTGACCAGGAACTTTATTTAAGGATATACATCTTATAGTGCGCTTTCCAATATCAATTACAAACTACGTTGTAACTGCGCACTATATTGTAAATCCTAGGGTTTTTATCTAATATACACGTATCACTAAACCAGATTTAGTTTCGATCTAATCATAATCAGATATCTAATCGTAATTAGATCGAATAAGTGTATAAAAGACAAGGGTGCTACCACTAAATTAGTAATATTATGGAAAATAGAATTGCTCGTATTCATGAATCGGACATAAATACGATCTGGATTGGCACTCCGAGCACCAACCCTAACAATTTCTCACACTTGCTCTAGTGCCAATCCACGGTATCCTATACATATCTTAATGTGTATCGCATACTCATGGCCCTTAAGATATCACCTTGCACTCAAAAGGTAGGCAAAAACAAGTAAGACCGCTTAACAAATCGAGTATGTCCAACAAACCCAACCGTTTTCCTTAGCCAGCATCATTCATATTTTGCAGAATCCAAATTCTACATTAATATGACTCAGACGCTATATCAGTTTTGTGCTATAGCTGCTGAGTTGTCTATGTATTTAGAGATCAAATCCAAATACTTAAGACAACCGCAAGCACTATACTAATTTAAAAACTTCTAATCTTTGAGGTCACTATGCAACTTCATAAGTCAATACTTCATAAGTTGCAACTGATTCCACTAGTTTAGTAGAATCAATGGTGATACTCCCACTGCATCTTTTCTGACTTTATATGACATAGACCATCTAATGTCATAATTGGGATTAAAACTAATATGACCTTATGGTTGCAGACTAAACTCTCCATGAATAAGAAACTTGTTCTTAATATCTCAAAGATCACAAAGAACATGTTTCAAAATCTATCATATGGTCTTCAGCATATCAAAATAACTCTTAACAATTACGATTAAATTGATATCTTTAATCGCACATAATATAGTATTCATTACGCGATCATCTTATGATGCATAAGAGACATTTCAATCAATCTCTCTTTCGACAAATGAATCATCATTTACTAAAGATGAATACTATATATATAAAAGACATGTTAACTGTCAAACAGGATTCTAACTGTAATACAGATAGTCTTACTGTGTCCTTTATTAGATCATATCTAATATGCGACTAAGGAAAGTTTCTCACAAGTCTCTTACTTTTATATCATATATAAAATTTTATATCAAATATATCATAGACTACCCTCACTGCTTCCACGAAGAAAAGAAGATTTAAGATATATATAATACTAGAAAGAAATTTGTACGCTCCCACTGACCCTATTATCATTTATGTATTCTCTACGCTTTGATAAAACCAGACAATCTGACTGATATCAAAATCAGAGAACACGGATTTCCGGAAAGCTTATCTGAGTCTACAATAGGCTCCATAAGCTAGTATATCAAACTATGATCTTAGCAGCATACAAACTCTAGGGCCATTCTAGAATGAATCTTCAAACAAAGAAACCGCAACGGATTTCTCATTCGAAGAAATCACTCAAGAACGCCACTTTGCATTCTTTAGCCAAAATACATAGTTTAATATCAACATTAACCAACAAATCGTTAATTGTTCAATCAGTGCGACAAGAGACTAGCTTCCTCAAAATCTACAATAGATTACTGAGTATAACCTTTCTCACTGTCATACTATAAAGGTCAAACCTTTATCAAGCTCACTTTGCTTTTACTGCACAAATAATTTGCATATTTTATGAACGATTCATAACGAAAGCTCAATCAAGTTCAAAACTTGATCGTAGTAAGCTATAAACAATCTTAGATCTATGGTTCAATGGTAATTTCTGAAATCGATATCAAATATCGCTCCCACTATAAGTTATAGGATATTTTTCTTCGATAAGAAAACAATAGAATCATTAAGTATCAAATACTTTGCAAATGATTCTCACATCCTATTGGACTTATATGGAAATTGACTAAGGGTCTTTTCATCTTATTAATTATGTAGTTCCATTACAGTTCATCATTCTCACATTTGACTTTAATAAGTCAAGTCTTTTCTACAATTGTCAACGTCCGATGTTACACATACCAAGTAATAAAATAATTTTATTGCTCGGGGTCGTAGAAAAGATATTCTATCAAATAGAATATAATATTCTATTAAATAAAATAAATGATAAACCTTACTTGTACATCCAAGGCGCAAGTACTTTCAATTATATAACAATTATACAAAAGAAAGTTTCAAATCTCAAACTTTTCAAGATTCAAATTTTCTACTATACATATCATATATGTAACTGTAGGAACGAATAGAACCTTAATTAAAGAGATGAATTATTGTTATTAGAGTATAACCCCAAGAGTATTGAAATTAATTCGGTAACACCCAATATCAAACGAATCATATCATACAAGATTCGATTTCTCCCACTGACCAATTCCATCACGATGAAATCGTAGAAGAATCATATTGAGTAAGAATCAAATTCATTAAATAAATTTAGAACTAATTGCCATAAATTCATATGTTTGATCATATCAAACATCCTTTAAGAAATCAAAAATTCACGATGAATTTTATAGTTTTCAACACTTCAAATAGAATATCTTTGAAACATTCAAAATATTCTATCCGCGTTTCATCAGAAACATATTGAAAGTTCTCGAACAATTCAAGACGTTCAACATGTTCTCCATTAGAAACACGTAAAAAAGTCATGACAATTCATTAACTAAGTTACGGAGTAAAGAAAACTATCTAAGGCAATTACTAATTCATTAAACTATATACATCAAACATATTAGTCTAATAAATCTTGTGGTCCAATGACGATTATTGGTTAAATGAGATTTAATCACATTCTAAATGCAATATTCATTAAATGGATAAGGATATATGGTGTGATCTCATATCAGACCATCTTTTACCATACAGAATAAGCATTTTATGCTTATGTGATAGAATCTCATAAAGCACGGTTCTAAGTTATTTTGTTTTACCGAATATTTTTCTTAATGTTTACCTTTTCATTAATGACACTACTAGTCACTTTAAAATATGTAACAACTGTTTATACAGAACAAGTAACTATCCAATAGTCACAAGTTCTGATATCAAATATCAAAACAGTTATTAAACATTATTTTAATTAACTAGACGGAAGATCCGGTATCCAATACCCACAGTTGTTGTATTGTGTGAATCGATATTCTATATACACAACTATACATATCTCATTTCTTTAGCTTTATAATTTGCGTTCAATTATTCACAAAGATTGCAAATGATTGATTAGCAAACTGTGTTAAACACATGACTTCTAAAAGTCACTAAAGCCGAGAAACATCATTATAAGATAAACAAATACTAAAAGGGTTTTCTTAATGTCAGTCAAGAATCTCGAGACATGAACTAATTCGTGTCAATTCTTACTGCATAAGAAACTATTCTTACTAGATAATTATATCCTAAAATAGATATCTATTTAGATTACTTATCGTGACTTAGTAACTAAGTCACAAACCATCTTGATTTACAAGGAAATCGAAACAATAGTTCCCGATGGTTTTAACTAATCTAACAATATCTAAGTCTACCGTCTTTCTAGAACCTATTCTAGAATTACGGAACCATAAGTAAAGTCAGAAAACATATTCAAGTAATAAACATGCAATGGATTAGAAGTATAATTCTATAAACAATATATAATATAAGGAAAACGAAGTAGAATATTCCATAAAATTACACACTGCTATAGTTATGGATTTTTAACCCAGCAGTGTCTCCCACTAATTTACGTAATACCGTAATCCCCAATGGAGAATGGGAATTCAATAATTAAATCGAATTCCATAGTGAGAGTAGGATCCCATGAATATATTTCGACTCACAGGTTTGACACGATCTCGCCTACGTATATTCATTAGGTAGACAACTTATTGTCAATCACTCACCAGTTACTCCTGATTTTGGTCCTGACCGTTTCTCGTTATGACAGCTTTGACACATTCACAAGGAGGCATATCAAGGCCTCACTTGTCAATGACAAACTCAAGCTACCGATGTAGTCCTGACAGCTTTGGCACGTTCAGGATTTCCACTTTCACTTGAATTTGTCTAGTATCAATATACAACCGGCATGGATAAAATCCCATAACCTACACCCTCACAGCTTTGGCACGATCTCGGATGCAGTTATAGAAAGATACCCATAAACCGTACTGACAAGACGGACCAAGAAATATGTATCCAATACACGTTACTTTACAGCCTTATTTCTAAGCGGGGATTTTCCTCAGGAAGCTATACTCTACATCAAATGCAGAATTTTAATCTAAATTATTTTCTAAATAATTCAATTCTACCTATAGAAAATATAACTTAATTTAACGATTAAATTTCCGTTACATTTCCCGTTAGCGTGGAATCGAAAAGTCAAGAAACATATATAGATTATATGCATGTGTGAACATTAAAATTGGATTAAATATCAAATATCAAGCTGAACAATGTAATGGATGAAGCATGAGACTTGCTCTGATACCATTTTTGTTGGGGTTTCGGGCGTGGGCGCATCGGAAGCGCGGTTCGGGCGAAATCGTAATTTAAAACTTTTTCAAATTACCGAATAAATTATTCAATAACTAATATGAATAATTTATTCATATTTCACCTAAACCTATTTATTCGATATCAAATAGCGATATAAATTCAATAGAAACTTCGCCAAATTTTTACGAAAAATGTTTTTCCGTAAAATGACGCAAAATGCATTTTTGACCGAACCCACCACCCGAAACTTACGGCGACTGCCCAGGTCAGCCCCAATAGTGTTAGGGCAGTTCATGGGCTGCCTGAAAAATGAAGAACTCACTGTTTGGACAGCCGTCACCCGGTTGGCTCAAAAGTCACCCGGTAACGTCGTTTTTGGCCGTTTTCGCTTTCAACTCTGAAATACTTTCCGGAAATTATTCCAACTCCCAAAACACATCCAATACATTCATATGACATCAAATTCATCACACAATTTCCAGTTCTACCATATCTGATCCAGAAACCGAATTTGCCCAATTTCATGCTTTAAATCCAATTTTTCAAGATTAAATCAATTAATCACAACACCAAATCAAATCACCACATATGAATCACCCAAGAACAATTATAGGTATTACAAGAGTGTTCATAACACTATAGAATAGCAACTCATCATCAAATGATCAATTTGGATACAAATTACACTAATTTCACCCAAATCTACTTCACACATGCATAATACTTCCATCTCCATCCACCACAATCAAAAGCCCCAAAATTTAAGAAACAAATGAACCATAGAATCATACTAATAACTCAAGAAAATAAAAAATAAATTTCCAAGCTCAAGAAGATTTAGGATTACTTTTAATCTTCAATTTCCTAAGCCTTTTTCTTGAATTTCCCTTTGTTTTCTTCATGGTTTGATCAAACAAACCCTAGAGCCTTTTCTTTTTGTGGTTTCGGCAAATGAAATTGAAGAAGATGAAGAAAAACATTTTCCCTTTTAAAATATACATTGCCGACATTACAAGGGTATAATGGTCAATTTGGCCAAAATTTAATCCCATTAATAAAGTAAACTTTACATTAACAAATCACATTTGGACATGTAAAGATTAATCAAAGCATGACATGTGAACCAATAATAATTTGATAAAATTCATAACATTTATGAAAAAAAGTTTATTAATTAATCATTTAAATATTTAACAATTAAATATCCAAATAATCAATTAATATATTATTATTATATATGGATTTTAATTTACAATAAATAACAAATACATATATTTATGGCATGTGTCAAAATCTCATTTGATGAATAATTAATGTGTATCTAATCGTATTATGTATCAAATAAAAATACACAATAATTATGATTGGCTAAAATCCCCTAATGCATAAACGATCCGAATTAACTCACTTAATCTGGTGAAGTATTATGAATAATCTGTATTATTCATATCGTGTTGCCTAAGTGCTCAATGAGTACACTTCATATTGTGCGACTCTCTAAGTTTAGGTTTATCCGTCACGAAATCCAATTTCGTGTCTATAATCCACCCACTCATGAATTATGACGACCGCAGATAATCTCACTAAACTATGCAAGCCGAGGTCATTGCATACGTATAATCCATCCGACACAGGCTATCCATATTATACTTGGGGTATAGATAAAAAACGTCAAACCCGTTTGGTATAATATAGTCGACTTTCAATTTACGATCTCTAAATAATACTCGGAACTGATTTCCGAAGTTATACCACGGCCATGAATTTACTAGATCATAAACACGTGCGGATGCCTATGCCCTGTACACATGGCTGACTGATTTTTTCTTCATACGCACTGGATATCATGAGCATCAGTCCACACCCAACGAACAGACAGAAGTCTGATCATGAATAGATCGTTGATGTGACTGCCATCAAAGTATGGAGGATAATTCATATATCCCACTGTGGTATCTCAAGTCGAAGGACCACTATGCTCGCTCAACTCGAGAAGATTCCTATTGATGTTGGTGTACCATATATTAGGAAATCATCAGTGAGTCGTTCAGTGTTTATCAAATAAACACCTACATGTCTATACGAGTCTCCTGAGACTCGTGGTTCATTGGGATAAACCATCGGACCAAGTCACGATATACGACATGTACTGGTCTCAGCGAATTTTACTAACCGACGTGTTAGTAAATCTTGACCAGAAATTTTATTTAAGGATATACATCTTATAGTGCACTTCCCAATGTTAATTACAAACTACGTTGTAACTGCGTACTATATTGTAAATCATAGGGTTTTTATCTAATATACATGTATCACTAAACCAGATTTAGTTTCGATCTAATCATAATCAGATATCTAATCGTAATTAGATCGAATAAGTGTATAAAAAACAAGGGTGCTACCACTAAATTAGTAATATTATGGAAAATAGCTCATATTCATGAATCGAACATAAATACGATTCGGATTGGCACTTCGAGCACCAACCCTAACAAAATCTACTAAGGGTAAAAGGAAATCAAATATTGACTTAAATTCGGAAGAAGAAAATGAACAAGACGGAACTGAACTAACCATCAGAAGCAAGAAAGCAAGCTATCATAAGAGAAAGAAATCAGCCAATAAACTGATACTTGAAGACCGTGAATAAAAGTCTTTTAAACATATATAATGTTGATGGTGGTTTTCGGCCCCCAATAAGTAAGAATCTCGAGTGAGGGTATAAAATGGACGCCAGGTCCAGCTTAGAGGTCGGGGTCGGTTCATATTTGTCGACCGACCCGAGGAGTGAATATGTTCAGAGAAGCGAAATGAGTTAAGGCCTCTGGACCGACCCGACCTGTTAGTCCAGTATAGGCAGGATGGATGATGTTTTTGTTTTTGACCTGGTAATGCAGGTCGGAATGGTAATGAAATGGTCAGGATCAAGATGAGGTAAGCCCTACATGGGAACTGACACCTACCAAAGAGGTCTGACGTGATCGGAACAGGTTATCGGCTTATCTTCTAACACACGCTGTCATATGAGAGATGATAGATTACAGGCTGGAGGTAGTGTGTGGCAGTGGCCAATAGTAGCTTGGTTTAAAGAGATGTCAGGTGACATGATTACTTTCGACAAAGCAATTGGAGAAGAGAGTCATCGCATTAATGGTGGATTCACGTGGCTGACGTCATGAGATTGATGTAACAATAGAACTTGCCCTAATATATAAAGGGATCGAGAATTCGTTGTAAGGGATTAGCCAAATTCATTCACGCACAACTTGTAAAAAACAATAAGCTTAAATATAAGATTGAGTTTGTAAAAGGTCGGTCAACCGAGCTTGAGAGATAGGAAATCGGTCATACTCGACCACGTAATTTCTTTTCCCTTGTGCCCGTCGATATAGGTTGGATCCATTCCGCCGAACCATGTTAAACCTTCTATTTTGTCTGTATGTTTCCTCATTTTTTGCTAAGTTTGTATTTGGCCCCCAAACCAAACAAATCCATAGTTGATGGATGGTTGTTCGATGAATGAGTTTACCGATTTTCCCCTGGAACAAAAATCTACCGTCAATAGTTGGCACCGTCGGTGGGTAACAGTACTAAAAATAACAAACGTATTGAGGCAATGGCAGAATACGAGAACCATAGATCTTCAGAGGCTTCGAAGACGAAATGGATTGAGAAAATAGAGGAAACTATGCGAAAAGAAAGGAAGAAGCTCGAAAGGAGATAAAATCAACTCAGGTCTTCATGAAGACCATGTTGGAGAAGTTGGAAGAGAAAAATGGTGAAAGATGGGGAGCGGGCCCCATCCAAAGAAAAGAAGAGATAGCAAGGGGAAAAAATGTTGTTGGTGTTGGGTTTCTATTAAGTCCCAAGGATCATTTTCAAGTCATGAAACAAGTGAATACAATAATGAAATATGGCAGAATCATACTCACATTGAACGGCTTTGCGATGCGACGAAGAAAATCATTTTCCTCTTTGTTGAAGAAGCTCTCGGCCATGGGTGGGTTTGGAGTCCATCTTCATCTTCAAGCTCCAAGGTTTAGGTGTTGAGATTCCATGCTCACAAGTGAGTTTCCTTATCACCTTGTATGCCTCTAAAGTGTGCTAGCACCTTTGATTTGTAAGAAAATCAAGAAGAAAGTGATCCCTAAGCTCACGCCCACAATAAGAGGAAAGAGTGAAGGCCATTCGGCCATGAGAGGGAGAGAAGAAAAATGAAATGGCCCTTGGCCGAATTCAATGAAAGAGAAGGAAGAAAAATGTGTTGTATATTGTATTTTGAATTTCCAAAAAATCAAATACAAAAACTCATCTTCCAAAGTCAAAGGTACAAGCCTTTTAACTTTCCAACCACTTATATAAACTCCCATCAATCAATGAATAGTGACTGGTGTCAATCACTCAAAGTGAAAGACATCTATCACTTGATTGACGAATGATGTGACGCTAGATGTGACTTGCGGGTCCCACTTCGATTGTAAATGCGAATGGTTCGGCAAACACTCCCGGGCTCGGATTCGCTAATTCCGAATTAAAAAAATTTTCGTTGCGTCGTGATTAAATCTAATTTAATTAAATAATCATGCCTAGCATAATTACTATTCACATCGCTTACGAATTAATTCTAAATTAACTTTTTCGCCCGAATTAAAATCTAATTTCAATTCCGCGTCGAAATCCAATTTCGTTTAATATATCAAATATATTAATTTATCGATTAATTCCAAATTAATCGTTCTCTCTCTCTTTAATTAATATTTTATCCCAGATAAAATATCTCTGTAATTAATCCCAGATTAATTTTCTCTCTCATCTAATTAATCCCAGATTAATAAAGTGCGAGTCATACATCATCGGTGAATCTTCGGGAAGCGACCCATGAGATCCCCGGATATGTTGGCAGTAAATACGATTATCGGACTATCCGAATATGTACGTACCTAGTACTACATTTTTACCGATTTACAAGACAAGATTGGCTTCTTGCAAAGCGTCATGCCTACCCAATTCTCCAGAAACATGCTTACAGGAATAAGTGATCTATATCAGGCGTAGTATACGTAGTATTGTGTATATCAATCCAGTATCGGATGTCATGTGCAAGGCCTGGGGCTGGAAATGTGTCTGCCCCGTATGAAGCACATATCGGATCTCTGGTAACTAGTCTCTATAATCGGATAAACATGACCTAGTCATAATATCCCGATAGATGCAGCATATAAGAGAACGAGTTTCGTATCCTACGTGATCATCATCTCCACTATTACTAGAGTGATACTTCCATCTCGACATCACACCCAATACACTACCATTCTCAATATACCCAGCAGAGGCGTACACAGAACATGTTAAAGCCCTGGACGACCTAAAACCAAAGTACATTGATTGTCACAAGTATTAGCGGTGCAAGTCTCAGGTTGAGACCAAATACACCTACCCTGATTCGGACTTCCATAGACACATAGTAATACTACCAATGGAATTCTGAGGGGTCTATCCAGAGCGAAGCTATTTTCCGTACCATCGATAAAACACAACCTCCTACTATACTTGTATGAGTATCTTATACCCCAAATATATGAGAACTATGCCGTTATGCCCTCACAACGCGCACAAGTGTAATATTAGTCTATTCCGCATTATCGATGTCCAATCTCGATAATACTACGACTAGGGATATTTAATGATTAAACCTTTGTGGATTGATATTGTCTCATATCATCTCAATCCAGGAACTAATCATAAGGACCTCCTATCATTTATACATCTAGGTGATCTAATCACAAATGATAAGAGGGCAATCTTCTTTGTCATATAGTTAATTTGTACAACAACACCATGATCTGTACAAATAGTGACGATATGGGTCATAACTGTCCAACAATCTCCCACTTGGCTTATAGTCAGTCACTTGAGTGTCCTACACCCGAACTATGTACGGTTCACTCAAACTGCTGAGGAAAGGCTTTCGTTAGTGGATTTGCATGATTATCATCTGATGCGATTTATACGATCATCACATCGCTATGATGTATGATCCGAACGAATCAGATGAATAGTCGAAGTATATATCTGGATCGTTGATGAGACCATTAATTCTTTAGCCTGCGCTGTAGCCTAGCTCAGCTACTAACATAACTATTATAATCCAATTAGATTTGTTATTCTATTGTTGCCTCAGCTGCAACAATAATCCACTTTAGTTGTTTATTCGGTAACAGTATCTTGCTTGGAAGATTTCCATCTCACTATTCCGTTATTCAAACTTTATAGTACCGTTGTTACGACTTGCAGTCGTTTTATCGGTTTAGGAAATTTGCAGCAGTGAACCCAGTCACTTCAAGTTCTCCTTCTCCATAGTTTAAGACATCATCCTTAGTTCCTCTAAGATACTTAAGGATGTCTTTAACATCAATCCAATGACTATCACTTGGATTGGCCCGATTGTGACTCCATATGCTCAAAGCGTATGAGACACCAGGTCACGTACATTTTTCAATGTACGATTTCTCGGAGAGTTGTCAACAACTTTAAATCTATCCCAGTAGATCTTTATTCCTAGAATAAAGGTTGTTACTCCCAAGAATTCTACGGAGAATTTTCTTATGAAAACCAAGCTTTCGCCGATTATATTTATGGGAATATCATTTCCAAGAAATGACATATCATCATTAGACAGAACATTCACTGTCAGTGCGCTCCCACTAACCCTCTTATATACACAAGAATCATTTTCGTTTTGAATTAAATCATACACCATTATGATTATATCAAAACGATAACTCCAAGAACTCAATGCTTGCTTCAATCCATACATGGATCGAATAACCTGCAAACCTTGTTTGCTAGTTTTTGGTACGACAAAACTGTCAAAATGTTGTAAACATCCTCCTAAAGGTTTCTGTTAAGGAAAGCGGTTTTGGCATTCAGCTGCCATATTTCATAAATGAAACATGCAGCATTAGCAAGCATTATCCAAATGGATTTAACGTGGCAACAGGTAAAAGATTTCATCATAATCGACACAATGTTGATAACGATACCTTTTCACTACAAGCCTAGCTTAGTATGTTGGTATGTTGCCTTCCATGTATGTCTTCCTTGAAGACTTAAAAGTGTTGGTTTCTAATTAGGTCCCAAGATCATGAAATCAAGCAAGAAATTCGCATGAATACACAAAGGAGTAAGGCAAAATACATACTCACATTGAACGGTTTGAGATGCGAAGAAGAACACTTCATCTTCCTCCTTGTTGAAGCTCGACAGTGGCCATATGGAGCAGTGGGCTGCTCGGTTTTGCTGATTTTTGTCCCTCCAAGAATCGGCCATTGATGAACACCATGGAAGCTCCAAGCTTCAAGCTCCAAAAACGAATTCCAAGCTCAAGAAATCGTTTCCCTATCACCTTTGTCTAACCCAAGTGTGTGCTAGCACTTCTCTTCTTCCTTGCTTCTCCTTTTAATTCGATCATAACCAGAAATTTTAGGGAAGAAACGATTCCAAACCGTGTGAGGAAGAAGGAGGGAAAGAGAGGGAGAAGAGAAATGCGTAAAGGAGGAGAGAGATGGATTAAAAGAAAAAGTGTATAAGGTTCTTATATTTCCAAAATATTATTAAACCATTTACCAAATTCTTTTAATTTCAAAAAGCAAAAGTCAAAAAACAAAAGCCATTATTGCTTTTCAACTACCACATCAATCACTCAAATCAAGTGACAACTTGTCACATCACTCAAAGTGACATTTGATTTGACGTTTGATGTGACTAGCGATTTGACGCTTGATTTGACTTGCGTGCCGCACTCGAATTCGAAATGCGAATGCGCTCGCAAATAATCCCGGGCTCGGGTTCGCTAATTCCAAATTAACGAATTTTCCGTTGCGACGTAATTAAACGATTTCGCCTAGCGAAATCACTATTCACATAGCTAACGAATTAATTCTAAATTAATTCGTTCGCCCGAATTAAAATCTAATTTTAATTCCGCGTCGAAATCCAATTTCGCATAATATATCGAATATATTGTTTTATCGATTAATTCCAAATTAATCGTTCTCTCTCCTTAATTAATATTTTATCCCAGATAAAATATCTCCGTAATTAATCCCAGATTAATTTTCTCTCTCTTCTAATTAATCCCAGATTAATTAAGTGCGAGTCATACATCATCGGTGAATCTTCGGGAAGCGACCCATGAGATCCCCGGATATATTGGCAGTAAATACGGTCGTCGGACTATCCGAACACGTAAGTACATCGTACTACGTTTGTACCGATTTACAAGACAATGTTGGTTTCTAGCAAAGCGTCATGCCTACCCAATTCTCCAGAAATATCCTTATAGGAATATGTGATCTATATCAAGCGTAGTATACCGTAGTATTGCGTATTTCTGTCCAGTATCGGATGGTCACGTGCTAGGTCTGGGGCTGGAATTGTGTCTGCCCCGTACGAAGCACATACCGGATGTCTGGTAACTAGTCTCTACAATCGGATATACATGACCTTGTCATAATATCCCAATAGCTCGAGCATTTAAGAGAACAAGTTCCGTATCCTACGTGACCATCATCTCCATATGACTAGAGTGACACTTACGTCTTGACATCACACCCAACACACTACGATTCTCAATATACCCAGCAGAGGCATACACAGAACCGGTTAAAGCCCTGGACGACCAAAACCAAAGTATATTGATTGTCGCAAGTATTAGCGGTGCAAGTCTCAGGTTAAGAGCAAATACACCTACCCTGATTTCAGACTTCCATAGACACATAGTCATACTACCAATGAAATTCCGAGGGGGTCTATCTAGAGCGAAGCTGTTTGCCATACCATCGGTAAAACACAACCTCCTATTACACTTGCATGAGTATCATATACCCAAATATATGAGAACTATTTCGTTGTGCCCTCACAAACGTACACAAGTGTAATACTAGTCTTTTACGTATTTATCGATGTCCAATCTCGATAATACTCTGACTAGGGATATTTAATGATTTATCCTTCGTGGACTGATACTGTCTCATATCATTCTCCATCCAGAAATAAATCATAGGGACCTCTCATTATTTATATATCTAGGTGATCTAATCACAAATAATAAGAGTGCAATCTCCTTTGTCACATAGTTAATTTGTACAACAACACCGTGATCTGTACAAATAGTAATGTTATGGGTCATAATTGTCCAACAAAAAGTACCAATAGGCACAATGCCTTACGGTACATCAACTAATGTCCAAACTAAGTTGATATACATGGAATCCATTTCGGACATCATGGCACTTTGCCATAATAGGGAGTCGATACCTTGTATCACTTCCTCATACGTAGTCAGTTCGTATTCCTCAATAAGATTAACATCTTTATGAGGTGAGATAAAAACCCATACCCCAGGTTGTTTTCTGACTCTCTCCAAATTATGTGGTTCTTGTGTATTCTAAGATTATTGGTATAGTTTCATCCTTGATAAACTATTTGTGTTCCATTAGGATTCGGTGCCTTGAACGGTATTACTCCGATTTTCATCGAGTTTTACTTTCCTCTCACTTACCACTGCATATCGGTATTCCTCTTAGGAAAATCGCATGGTGAGCAACAATTAAATTGTTCTCTGGTGAGATGTATAAGTACTATACTTTGGTATCCCTAGGATAACCTACAATTTAGGCACTTATCCAATTTGGGTTCTAGTTTAGTATCATCCAAACATATGCCTAGCATACCCAAATTTTCAGGAATGAGAAAAACTTGTTTCTTTCATGTTCATATCTAATATGAAATCAGTCTAACACATTTTTATGGAACCTTATTCAAAATAAGTTATGCACTGTTTATGCGTATCCGTTGAAGGAAATGGTAGCTCAGAGCGACTCATGATTAACCTTATCATGTCCAACAAAATTCGGTTTCTTCGTTCGGACACACCGTCAAGATGACGTGTGCCGGCAGGAATCCTCATTTGAAAGAATACTATACTCATTCAAGTATATGAGAAACTTACTGCTTAAGTATCTCATCATGGTCTAACCGTGATTGTTTTATACTTTAGCCGATCTGTTTGTCTACTTCGTGTCGAAACTATAAAGTT
>SKCR01010251.1:0-20543 GCA_019454045.1 Zanthoxylum bungeanum | reverse complement strand
TCGTTCTCTCTCTTTGAATAGTATTTTATCCCAGATAAAATATCTCCTCAATTAATCCCATATTAATTACTAATTAATCCCAGATTAATTATGTGCGAGTCATACGACATCGCTGAATCTTCGGGAAGCGACCCATGAGATCCCGGATATATTGGCAGTAAATCCGGTCGTTGGACTATCCGAACACGTACGTACCTAGTACTACATTTTTACCGATTTACAAGACATGGTTGGCTTCTAGCAAAGCACCGTGCCTACCCAATTCTCCAGAAATATTCTTAAAGGAATATGTAATCTATATCAGGCGTAGTATACGTAGTATTGCGATTTGCGATCCAGTATCGGATGTCATGTGCTAGGCCTGGGGCTGGAATTATGTCTGCCCCGTACGAAGAACATATCAGATCTATGGTAACTAGTCTCTATAATCGGATAATCATGGCTTAGTCATATTATCCCGACGACCGCAGTACTAAAGAGTACTAGTTTCGTATCATGCGTGACCATAAACTCCATATGACTGGAGTGATACTTCCATCTTGACATCACACCCAATACACTATGATTCTCAATATATCCAGAAGAGACGTACACAGAACCTGTTAAAGCCCTGGACGACCAAAACCAAAGTATATTGATTGTCACAAGTATTAGCGATGTAAGTCTAAGGTTAAGACCAAATATACCTACTTTGATTCGGACTTCCAAAGACACATAGTCATATTACCAATGGAATTCTGAGGGGTCTATCCAGAGCGAAGCTCTTTCCGTACCATCGGTAAACAAAACCTCCTACTACACTTGCATGAGTATACAATACCCAAATATATGAGAACTATGATGTTATGCTCCCACAATGCGCACAAGTGCAATACTATTCTATTCCGCATTATCGAAGTCCAATTTCGATAATACTACGACTATGGATGTTTTAATGATTAAACCTTCATGGATTGATACTGTCTCATATCTTATCAATCCAGAACTAATCATGTGGACTTTTATCATTTATGTATCTTGGTAATCCAATTACAAATGATAAAAGAGCAATTTCCTTTGTCACATAGTTAATTTGTACAACAACACAATGTTCTGTACAAATAGTGATGCTATGGGTCATAATTGTCCAACAATCTCCCACTTGGCCTATAGCCAATCACTCAAGTGTCATACACTTGAACTATGTACGGTTAGCTCAAACTTCTACTGAGAAAATACTTTTGTTAGCGGATTTGCAAAGTTATCATTTGATGTGATTTATTCGATCATCTCATCGCCACGATGTATGATCCGAACGAATTAGATGAATAGTTGAAGTATATACTTGGATCGTTGATGAGACCATTAATTCTTTAGCTTGTGATGTAGCCTAGCTCAGCTACTAACAGAACTACTCCTAATCCAATTAGGATTATTATAGATCCAAATGGCTTCTATTACTACCTCAGCTGCAGCAATATTCCGCTTTTGTTATTTATTCGGCAACAATAACTTGCTTGGCAGATTTCCAGCTCACTGTTCCGTTATTCAAACTATATATAGTACTCTTATTACGACTTATAGTCGTTATTGTCGGTTTGGAAACTTGCAACGGTGAACCCAGTCACTTCAAGTTCTCCATCTCCATAACTTAAGAAAGAATCCTTAGTTCATCTAAGATACGTAAGGATGTTCTTAACATCAATCCAGTGACTATCACTTGGATTGGCTTGATTGTGACTCCATGTGCTCAAAGCATATGAGACACCAGGTTGCGTACATATCTTTCAATGTATGATTCCTCGGAGAGTGCCAATAACCTTTAGATATATCCCAGTAGATCCTTATTCCTAGAATAAAGGTTGTCTCTCCCAAGTATTCTTCAGAGAATTTTCATGAAATCCAAGCTTTCACCGATCATATTTTGGGAATATCATTTCCAAGAAATGACATGTCATCATTATTTAGGACAATCACTGTCAGTACGCTCCCACTAACCCTATTATATACATAAGAATCATCTTTGTTTTGAATTAAATCATATACCATTATGATTACATCAAAATGTTGGTTCCAAGAACGCAATGCTTGCTTCAATCCATAAATTGATCGAATTAACTTGTAAACCTTGTTTGCTTGTTTTGGTATGACCAAACCGTTAGGATGTTGTAAACATCCTCCAAAAGGTTTCTGTTTAAGGAAAGCGATTTTGATGATCAGCTGCTATATTTCATAAATGAAATATGCAGCGTTAGCAAGGATTATCCAAATGGATCTAACCATGGCAACAAGAAAAAGGTTTCGTCGTAATCGACACAATATTGATAACGATACCTTTTCGCTACAAGCCCAGCTTTGTACGTTGGTATGTTGCTATCCATGTATGTCTTCCTTGAAGACCTATATAGTACCAATAGGCACAATTCCATCAGGTACATAAACCAGTGTCTAAACTTAGTTGGTATACATGGAATCCATTTCGGACTTCATGGCACTTTGCCATAATAGGGAGTCGATACATTGTATCACTTCCTCATACGTAGTCGGTTCGTATTCTTCAATAATATTGACATCTTAATTAGGTGAGATCAGAAACCCATACCTCCCAGGTTGTTTTCTGACTCTCTCCAACTTACGTGGTTCTTGTGTATTTGAATATTGTGGTACAGTTTCATCCCCGATGAGCTGTTTGTGTTCCATGGAGGAATCGGTGACTAGAACAGTATTACTCTGATTTTCATCGAGTTTTATTTTCCTCCCACTTACCACTGCATATAGGTATTCCTCTTAGGAAAACCGCATGGAGAGCAACAATTAAATTATTCTCTTGTGAGTTGTATAATTACTATACTTTGGTTTCCATAGGATAACCTACAAATTAGGCACTTATCCGATTTGGGTTCTAGTTTGGTATCATCCAAACATATGACCAACATTCCCAAATCTTCAGGAATGAGAAAAACCTGGTTTCTTTCATGTTCATATGTAATATGAAGTCTGTCTAACAGATTTTCATGGAACCTTATTCAAAATAAGTATTGCACTATTTAATGCGTATCCCTTGAAGGAAAATATTAGCTCAGAGCGACTCATAATTAACCTTATCATCTCTAACAAAATTTGGTTTATCAGTTCAGACACACCGTATAATTGAGGTGTGCCGTGAAGAGTCCTCTGTGAAAAAATACTATACTCTTTGAGAAACTTATTGCTTAAGTATTTTCCACCATGGTCTAACTGTGACGGTTTAATAATTTAGCCGATCTGTCTGTCTACTTCGTGTCGAAACTCTTTGAATTTATCAAAAGTTTCCGATTCATGTTTCAAAAGAAACGCATAACCATAACGCGATGCCACATCCGTAAAGGTTACGAAGTATTCACATCCACCTCTAGCCTAGCTAGATATGGGCCCACTTACGTCACTATGAACAAGGGCTAACAGATCGGTGGCACTTGCACTTTTACCAAGTAAAATGTGTTTTAGGCACTTTGCCTAATAAACTAGATTCGTAGACATTATTTGATTAGGATAAAATCCATCCTAGTATCCACTCTTCGAAAGTGTGGATATACAAGTCTTGTTTAGGGATGGCAATTTTACCCGCCTACCCGCAAACCCGCAAAAACCCGCCCGCAATGGGTAGGGTTTGGTAAATATATTAGTGGGTATGGTGCGGGTTTGGTATTTGAAAATAGAACCCGCTGCGGGTGCTGTGCGGGTTTGGTATTTTAGTAAAATATGCGGGTACCCGCAACGGGTACCCGTAAAAAGAAATTTTTTAATTAATCTCATGAGTAATGACTCACGTAATTGTATCCATAATCATTTTAATAATAAAAAATAATAAATGAGATGATAGAAACTAGAAAGAAGCAAAATGTTATGGGCCTATGGCCTATGGCCCGTGAGTCACTGGCTCACTGCCAGTGCTGTGCGCCTGTGCCTCATTCCTCATTTAAATTCAACAAATAAAATTTACAAAACCCTAGCCGCAGCAACAAAAGCATCACTGCCTCACTTGTCCTCCACTCCTCCTCAGTCTCCTCACGAGTCACGGGCCACTGCCACTGGTATATCAAATATCATTCTGATAAGAGGTTTAATATAAATATATGATCAAATAACAATAAGCTATGTACATTTTCACACATGAGACTGGTAGTTCCAGATGCAAATAGTTCTTGAATACAAACTCGCTAGAATCCTGAGATGACCAAACCCGCAAAAAATCTGTTGGGTACCAATGCGGGTTTGGTAGTTTGTTCACATATGCGGGTGCGGGTTTGGTAATGAAAATTAAAACCCGCAGCGGGTATGGTGCGGGTTTGGTAATTTGTTCACATATGCGGGTGCGGGTTTGGTAATGGCAAACCCGCACCAAACCCTACCCGCTGCCATCCCTAGTCTTGTTTAATATGTCCCAGACAACAATACCACTTTTAACTCTCAACTGATCAAATCAGTTTGAGCTATTTGTTTGTCATGTTATACGTTTGAGATTCATTTATTTTCAAAATACAAATATTGTTATTCACATCTAATTTGTTTATCTCAATATCATCTTTATAAAATAAAACACTTTAGTGTTCTAGAATATAAAGGTATACCCGCAACGAGTTATACTCTGATATAGAGATCATGTTTCTAGTCAAACTAGGTACATTATAACAGTTTCCTAATTTAAGTACATACCCGAAGGGTGGTTCCTAAACTTAGGTTTCTACGGTTAAAACATCGACTATAGTCCCGTTTCCGATTCGTGGATCAATATCTTCTGAAGCCAGTCTCCTGCTAATCAGCAGATTCCGCACATCAGTACATATTTATGTACCACATCTAGTATCAAAAATCCAATTTTGAAACTAATAGTGAACATGTTTATGACAAACATACTTGAAGTCGAGCCTTGCTCGTCTTCTCTACCTTCATGTATGCCTTGTCCATACGGCAGTCACGTATCCAGTGACCCCGTTTGCTACAGCTTAGGCCGATATCTTGGGATAAGTCATTTGTCTTCCCAGAAGACTATGATGATTTTGCCTTTGCCAATTTTAGAAGCTCTGGCTCTGCCTCCTAGAGCATATCCATTAACTATCCAAGAGTTTACTCTTGATTCATAATGAATCTGCCCCAGCTCTTGGGTAGAGACTATAAGATCAAATCTTTGGTAGTCTCAGCCACGTAGGTAATGCCCAGCTAACCTAGCTGATCGATGTCAGCAATCATCGGCGACACCTAGTGCTCGACAGATGTACCCTCTGACATACACGAGCAAAAGAGATTTTTTTTTTGCAATTTGTACTTCTAAGATCTAAGAATAGATCTATGAAGATCTTTAATTTCATCATCATGGAACAAGGATCTAATCCTTAATTTTGATAACAAAATTAAAGTGTCATTGCATTTTGCATAATAGATTGAGCACAAAAGTTATCATCACATGAATCTTCCAAAGATCATGTTCTAGTTATTTGCTCAACTCCGGGCTTAGGCCCGAGATATAATTCTATCAAATAGAATAACTTCTCTGTTCCTAGGACTATCCTGAGGTTTTATTCCCAATCTGAAAATTAAAGCCGTTTAAAGACATTTTTACCTAGGTTTATGTTTTTAAACGCTAATCTTTCATTATCTTGATTGCTATAGTCCAACTATCCAATCAATGATTTCAGGTACAATTAAATATAATGATTACTATAGTCTAACTATATAATCAACTATAATTTGATTGGATAAATTCAAATATATTGATTACTATAATCCAATTATATAATCAACTATAAATTGAAGTAGTTTGAATACAGTCCAACTGTTTAATTTAAAACGACGATTAAATATTAGTCCAACTAATATATTTATTAATTAATGACAAAAAAATTGAAATGAGCGCGTATTGGCAAGTATCTAAACGAAATTACAAATTTAATACTTGCCTTCCAATATTTTTTGGCGAGCCTCTAACCATCTGTTGAGTACTCGAGAAACCTTGTTTCCTAGTGGGCTAGGATCCCGTTAAATAACACACAACCTTGACTTTGGCCAACAAGCTGTATGATATTTAACTAGGTAGATCTCTAAAATCAATTGGATCTCATCCAATTCCTAGATCCAGTAGGTGGACATCCAAGTCCGAAACATATATCTTATATATTCCAATATATCAAATATATTCCCTAACATTTTTCCTCTGAATCAACTAAGCCTTGGCTTTAGCACAACAAACTTAATGATTCCAGTTAAGCGGGACCCATTGACCTTGGAAAGCTTCGTAATCGATGTCGATGGACAAGACGTGATCTTGACTTTGGCCAACAAATCACGACTTGGACAAGACATGCGATATGGAACAAAGCCTTCATGATTCAAACACATCTGCGATGGATAAAGGTCTTGACTTTGGCCAACAAACCAGTGCCAATCTTGGATCTTGAGAATGAATCATTCAATGGAAGGAAAAACGCTTAATATTTATTGAGGGTTTTTTCGCGTAATTGGCAACCAATTAATTATCTTTGATTAGGTCTCATCATACACCCTTAAACATGCATTCTAAAAGCATAATAAGGAGCGATAAATAAATTAATAATGATATGCGGATGGATATTTAAAACAACTTGGTCCTAGAACAAATCTCTCTCTTTCCTCTCTTCCGCTAGCACAATTCTTACTTCTACCCAATTACATAACACTTCTAAAGAAACCTCATTTACATTAAGGGGAATAGATGAGAAGAGAAATACAAAGAGTCAAGAGGTAATAGGCTGGACACGCAGGTCCAATTTAATAAATTCTAAATTTATTACAATAATTTAAAAAATTACCGTCACCCATCTAATATCCATCCGATATACATTATTCATACATCACATCCATGTATTCACAAAAAACATGTTATCAATCAATCTAATCCAATTAGTTAATCTGAAATTAATGACTATCCAATGTTCAAACAACGATTTGATTTGCGCGAGTCAAACTCGTTTTAAGAATAAGTACTCAAAGTACAAATTCTCGAATTATATCAAACTACAACATTAAATCCAATTTAATTTGTATTCAATATTAATTCTTTATTTAATTCTAAATTAAATAATTACACTTTTTAATGAGCCTTTGCGACTTAGATTCTAAATCTAATCTTTACGGGTCTCAAAGCCCAATTAACATCCAATGTCAATTAAATTTGAAGTCAAATGGGCTTTCAATTAATTTATAAGGCATGGACTTTGGCAACCAAAGCCCTATAAGGAATGACCCTTTGCCAAAAATCAATTTAGGCCCATTAGGCCCAATTAAAATATTAAAGGACCATTTTATTATATTTGGACTTTATGGAAATGGTTTTAGGACCAATGGATCCAACCAATTAACCTAAACCAAACTTGGCCCAACCAAGCCCATTAAGCGCAAATACAACATTTCAAGCCCAATTCCAAATTTAGCCCAACCAATTAAATTCCAAAATTCCAAATTTCATAATTTAATCAACCAAAGTGTATTAGCCATAAATAATTAGTCAAATTAACATTTCCAAAATACCAATTTACATAATTAATCATGCTAATCATCATCAAGCTCCTGTCCAACACTATTGAATCAAAAACTCAATTCATTTCCATGCTATATAGCTCACGAAAATTTGGGGATTTTAAATCCGATTTCGATTTTAATCCAATTAAATCCTAAATCAATTTATCCCAAGTCTTTCAACTCATCCAATGATCAAAAAACAAAAATCACCATGACTTTAGGGCACTTACAACTTTCGGCCAAGCCAAAAATTGGGGGAAAAATTAATCCAATTCAATTTTCATCAAATTGATCATGCATAACTCTAAGTTATCATCATTCAAGCATATTCAAACAATCAATTTCATCAAATCATGCTCAAATCAATTTTACCCAAATTTTACCATAAATCAATTTCATGCTTAATCAAGGCTCTGATACCATTGTTAGGGTTTCTAGGTCAAACCAAGATCAAGTAAGCGAATGAAATGTGCGAATAAAACAAAGTAAAGTTGCGGAAATACTCACTTTGATCGGTTGGATGTTGGCGGAGAGTTCAAAAATTCCCTTTGATGTATTCGGCCTAGCCCCTTTTGTGCTCCTCCAAGATTCGGCCAAGCTCCTCCATGGATGATCTTCAAGCTCCAAGCTTTGTGAATGGATTCCATGCTCATGAATGGGTTTCCCTATCACCTTTGAATGACCCATTTGAGTGCTATCTCTTGTGAAAATTTGCATGAAATCTTCAAGAATGTGAAGCCAAGCTTCACGCCATTTTGAGAGAAAATGGAAAGCCTAGTTTCAGCCAAGGAGAGGAATGAGAGAGAGAGAAGATTGTATTGTGTGTATTTTGTTTTCTAAAAACATATACCAAAAATCCTAACCAAATTTGGTAAAAGCTTTTCCAAAAAGCTAAAATCAATTTTGGAGGCAAAATGACATTTATTGCCCACAACCACCAACATCATGAATAGTGACTGGTTTTCAATCACCAAAAGGTGAATTAACATCCATCACTAAAGTGATAGATGATGCGACGTGTCATGTGACTTGTGGGCCGCACTTAAATTCAAAATACGAGTGGGCCCGCAAACACTCCCGGGCTTGGGTTCGCTAATTCCGAATTAACGAATTTTCCATTGTGACATAATTAAATCAAATTTAATTAAATAATTATGCCTAGAAAAATTACTATTCACATCGCTAGCGAATTATTTCTAAATTAACTCGTTCGCCCGAATTAAAATCTAATTTTAATTCCGCTTCGAAATCTAATTTCGTATAATATATCGAATATATTATTTTATCAATTAATTCCAAATTAATCGTTCACTCTCTTTGAATAGTATTTTATCCCAAATAAAATATCTCCTCAATTAATCCCATATTAATTTTCTCTCTCTACTAATTAATCCCAGATTAATTATGTGTGAGTCATACGTCATCGGTGAATCTTCGGGAAGTGACCCATGAGATCCCCGGATATATTGGCTGTAAATCCGGTCGTCGGACTAACCGAACATGTACGTACCTAGTACTACGTTTTTACCGATTTACAAGACATGGTTGGCTTCTAGCAAAGCACCGTGCCTACCCAATTCTCCCGAAATATTCTTAATGGAATATGTAATCTATATCAGTCGTAGTATACGTAGTATTGCGTATTGCGATCCAGTATCGGATGTCACGTGCTAGGCCTAGGGCTGGAATTGTGTCTGCCTCGTACGAATCACATATCGGATCTCTGGTAACTAGTGTCTATAATCAGATAATCATGACCTAGTCATATTATCCCGATGACTGCAGTACTAAAGAGTACTAGTTTCGTATCCTATGTGACCATCATCTCCATATGACTGGAGTGATACTTCCATCTTGACATCACATCCAATACACTACGATTCTCAATATACCCAGAAGAGGCGTACACAGAACCTGTTAAAGCCCTGGACGACCAAAACCAAAGTATATTGATTGTCGCAAGTATTAGCGATGTAAGTCTCAGGTTAAGACCAAATACACCTACCCTGATTCGGACTTCCATAGACACATAGTCATACTACCAATGGAATTCTGAGGGGTCTAACCAGAGCGAAGCTGTTTCCGTACCATCGGTAAACACAACCTCCTATTACACTTGCATGATTATCCAATACCCAAATATATGAGAACTATGCTGTTATGCTCCCACAACACGCACTTGTGCAATACTAGTCTATTCTGCATTATCGATGTCCTGTCTCGATAATACTACGACTAGGGATATTTTAATGATTAAACCTTCATGGATTGATACTGTCTCATATCTTATCAATCTGGAACTAATCATATAGACTTTTATCATTTATGTATCTTGGTAATCCAATTACAAATGATAAAAGAGAAATTTCATTTGTCACATAGTTAATTTGTACAACAACATAATGTTCTGTACAAATAGTGATTCTATGGGTCATAATTGTCCAACATTCTGGCCGTGAATTGTGTCTAGGGTTTGAGAGATTACTTTTGGTTTGTTTATGGGCTGGTCTTACCGTGAGTCTCATAGATGAGAGCCGAGAACTGCTTAGGGTTTTTTTTCTACGCTTGTTGATGGAGAGAATGAGAGAGAGGGGGATGTCTAGGGTTATTGTTCTACGTTGGTTGATGGATAGAAGGAAGTGGAGAGAAGGCTAGGTTTGAGTGGTTGCCGTGAGTTCAAGGGGAAAAAAGTGGAGGGGCTTCCGTTGTTGCTTATTGTCAAAAGGTTGAGAGGAAGAGAGAGGGGAGTTTGTTACTTTGAGAATAGTAGAGAGGGTGGCTGCCGTTTTTGAGAGTTGTGTGAGAGCTGTGCGTTTGTTGTATTTTCCTGTGAGTATGGAGAGAGAGGATGGGCTGCCGAATGAGAGAGAGAATGAGTGTTTCAAGAGATTAGGGTTTATTGTTTCTGTCGAGTGTGTGTTTTTTGAGAGAGAGGGGAGAGAGAACCGAGAGATAAAGGTCAAGGATGGTTAGGGTTTTCTTAGTTTAAATTGCTGTGAGAGTGAGTTGAGAGAGATAGAGATTATTAGGTTTTTAGTTTTTTTTTTTGTAGTGGTGAAGGTTGCTGTGAATCTCAGGTAAAGGAGAACAAAGCTTAGGGTTTGGAATATATTTTCTTTTATAGTTGCATGCTAGGGTTTCTTGTGTACATGGGTTTTCAAAAGGAAACAAATCAAGCAATAAAGGGGTGTATTTAATTAATTTATTTAGGGAAAGAATATTGTGTATTTTTTGTGGGGATTAGATTCAAGATATTTTTAATTTGGAAGGTGATTTATTTAGATTAGGAAGGGGATTTGATTTAAATTAGGAAGGGGATTTGATTGGATTTTAACATGTGTTAAATGTGATTTGAATACTTGGATTAGGCTTAGTGGGTCTGGGCGTGTGGCATGAATTTTTGTGGGCTTAGGCATGTGGCTTGGATCTTTGTGGGCTTGGACGTGTGGTTTGGTGTGGGTTTTTGGGCCCAAGCTAGCATTTAAAATGGAGATCCATCAAGCGAACCCGAAATCAAACAAACGAATTGAATCTGAGGATGTACTTATTTTGAATTTTCCCTTCCGACGTCCGTTTCCCGTGACTTCTGCAACTTATCGGGTAGTACCTCCATACGAGGCTCATCATCGGGCTTCTATGCAAAAATGCAGTGGCCGAATGAACGTATTCCACATTCAATCAAACATACTTCGCCCGGTGCGGAAAAACAACATGGTAAAGGTAGCCTTTAGGCATTTACCTCGAATGGAGGACCTTTAACCCAACATGATTAGCCCATGCGCACTAAATATAAATGAATGAAATAATAAAGCAATAACACGCATAAAGTAAATAACATAATAAAAAAAGAGATGGACCAAGACCAACATCTATATGGGACCTCGTATGCCCGATTGAACTTATTTCACATTCAACCAAGAATACTTCATCCAGCGTGGAAAAACGTCGTGGTAAAGGTAGCCTTTAGGCATTTCCCTCTAATAGAGGACTTTTAATCCATCATGATTAGCCCATGCGCACTCGATACTATGCATGAATAAACAAAGCAATAATACGCAAATAGTAAATAACATAATAATAAAAGAGATGCGACCAAGGCCGACATCTATATGGGACTTCGTATGCCTGACTTAACGTATTCCACATTCAATCAAACATACTTCGTCCGGCTCGGCAAAATATCGTGGTAAAGGTAGCCTTTAGGCATTTCCCTCGAATGGAGGACTTTTAACCCAACATGATTAGCCCATGCACACTAGATTAACAATGCATAAATAAATAAACCAATAAAATGCGAAAAGTAAATAACGGAATAATAAAAGAGATATGACCAAGGCCAACATCTATATGGGACCCCGTATGCCCGATTGAACATATTTCATATCCAATCAACTGTACTTCGTCTAGCATGGCAAAATATTGTGGTAAAGCCTGCCCTTAAGCATTTCCCTCAAATGGAGGACCTTTAATCCAACGTAATTAGCCCATGCGCACTAGATAACAATGCATAAATAAATAAATAAACAATATGAAACAAATAAAAAAAATAAGAAAAGAGATGTGACCAAGGCCGACATCTATATGGGACCTCGTATGCCTGATTGAACGTATTTCACATCCAATCAAGTGTATTTCATCTGGTTTCGGTAAACTATTGTGGTAAAGGCTGCCATTAAGCATTTCCCCCAATTGGATAACCTTTAATCCAACGTAATTAGCCCATGCGCATTAGATAACAATGCATAAGTAAATAAAGAAACAATATGAAACGAATAACAAAATAAGAAAAGAGATGTGACCAAGGCCGACATCTATATGAGACCTCGTATGTTTGATTGAACGTATTTGACATCCAATCAAGTGTACTTCATCCGGCGCGGCAAAATATTATGGTAAAGGCTGCCCTTAAGCATTTCCCTCAAATGGAGGACCTTTAATCCAACGTAATTAGCCAATGCGCACTAGATAACAATGCATAAGTAAATAAAGAAACAATATGAAATGAATAACAAAATAAGAAAAGAGATGTGACCAAGGCCGACATCTATATGGGACCTCGTATGCCTGATTGAACGTATTGCACATCCAATCAAGTGTACTTCATCCGGCGCGGTACAATATTATGGTAAAGGCTGCCCTAAATCATTTCCCTCAAATTGAGGACCTTTAATCCAACGTAATTAGCCCATACGCACTAGATAACAATGCATAAGTAAATAAAGAAACAATATGAAATGAATAAAAAACAAAGAAAATAGATGCGACCAATGCCGACATCTATATGGGACCTTGTATGCCCGATTGAACGTATTTCACATCCGATCAAGTATACTTCGTCCGGCGTGAAAAAACATCATGGTAAAGTCTGCCCTTAGGCATTTCCCTAAAATGGGGGACCTTTATTCCAACGTGATTAGCCCATGCACACTAAATAACAATGCATAAGTAAATAAAGAAACAATACACAGAAAATAAATAAGGGAACAGTAAACACAAATAATGAGTGAACACAAAAATCAAATAACAAAATGAAGCACGTGCATGAATGTTTCTCAAGCGGTATATAGAGTTGTATACCAAGTGCAGACCGCACTACCAGCCATTCGGATTCGGCTACAGAATTTATGTCTGGGTTTCCATCCGATATACCGCAAGATATAGCACGCGATCATTATCCCAATATAAATAAAAATTGACGTGAAACATAATGATGCATGCAAGTGAACAATAATAAATAACTAAAAAGATAAAATAATACTAAATGGTGCCCTAAGGTCTTACCTTTTAAATTGCTTCTCGGAATTGCGTTAATGCTCCATGGCTTTTCTGGTTCACTGGTTCAACATTTTTATTCCCTGCTTCGCTGTTTTGAGCCTCTGTTTTCTCTATTTTTACTTCTATTTTTGGTCGCTGCTTTTGCTGCAGTTTTTAGGGGCTGTTTTACGGTGGATTTTTAGTGCAATTTTTGGACTGGTTTGGACTGTTTTCTAGACCATTTTCACGTTGATTTTTGGACTATTTTCAGGGGAGTTTTAGGGGCTGTGTGGGCTGCTGGTTTCACGTTTGGTGTCTGCATGTGTTAGTTTGTGTTTCGGCAGTTTGTGTATGTTCGTGGCAGTGTGTATTTGTGGCGCGTGTGTGTGTTTGTCTAGTGGAGGGGCTGGCATGGCTTCACGTGTGTGTGTGTTTTGTTTGTTTTGCGTTTTTGGCTTGGTGGATGGCAGTTTGTTACCGTGTGTGAGTGGCTTTGTGTGTGTATGTGTCAAGTGTGTGTGTAAAGAGTGTGTTACCGATTCGTTTATTTTTGTTTATTATTCCGAGTGTGTCGATGAAGGGTGTTGATATTAGTGTGTCTGGCCGTGAATTGTGTCTAGGGTTTGAGAGATTACTTTGGTTTGTTTATGGGCTGGTCTTACCGTGAGTCTCATAGTGGGCAGCCGAGAACTGCTTAGGGTTTTTGTTCTACGCTGGGTGATGGAGAGAAGTAGAGAGATGGGGGCTGTCTAGGGTTCTTGATCTACGTTGGTTGATGGAGAGAAGGAAGTGGAGAGAAGGCTAGGTTTTAGTGGCTGTCGTGAGTTCAAAGGGAAAAAAAGGAGGGGCTTCCGTTGTTGCTTATTGTCGAAAGGTTAAGAGGAAGAGAGAGAGGAGTTTGTTGCGTTAAGAATAGTAGAAAGGGTGGCTGCCGTTTTTAAATGAGAGAGTGAGGGACGTGTGTGATGAGGCCAAGTGTGTGGTGAGGCTGAGAGTTGTGTGAGAGCTGTGCATTTGTTGTATTATCGTGTAAGTGTGGAAAGAGAGGAGGGGCTGTCGAATGAGAGAGAGAATGAGTGTTTCAAGAGATTAGGGTTTACTGTTTCTGTCGAGAGTGTGTTTTTTTAGAGAGAGGGGAGAGAGAACCGAGAGATGAAGGTCAGGGATAGTTAGGGTTTTCTTGGTTCAAAGTGCCGTGAGAGTGAGTTGAGAGAGATAGAGATTATTAGGGTTTTTTTTTTTTTGTAGTGGTGAAGGTTGCCGTGAATGTCAGGTAAAGGAGAATAGAGCTTAGGGTTTGGAATATGTTATCTTTTATAGTTGCATCCTAGGGTTTCTTGTGTGCATGGGATTCAAATGGAAACAATTCAAGCAATAAAGGGGTGTATTTAATTAATTTATTTAGGGAAAGCATGTTGTGTATTTTTGGTGGGGATTAGATTCAAGATATTTTTAATTTGGAAGGTGATTTATTTAGATTAGGAAGGGGATTTGATTTAAATTAGGAAGATGATTTGATTGGATTTTAACATGTGTTAAATGTGATTTCAATACTTGGATTGGGCTTAGTGGGCCTGGGCGTGTGGCTTGAAGTTTTGTGGGATTGGGCGTGTGGCTTGGTGTTGGACAGTTATGACCCATAACGTCACTATTTGTATAGATCATGGTGTTGTTGTACAAATTAACTATGTAACAAAAAATATTTCTCTCTTATCATTTGTGATTAGATCACCAAGATGTATAAATGATATGAGGTCCTTATTATTTGTTCCTAGATTGAGATGATATGCGACAGTATCAATCCATGAAGGATAAATCATTAAATATCCCTAGTCAGAGTATTATCGAGATTGGACATCGATAAATGCGTAAAAGACTAGTATTACACTTGTGCGCGTTGTGAGGGCATAACGTCATAGTTCTCATATATTTGGGTATAGGATACTCATGCAAGTGTAATAGGAGGTTGTGTTTTACCGATGGTACGGGAAACAGCTTCGCTTTGGATAGACCCTCTCGGAATTCCATTGGTAGTATGACTATGTGTCTATGGAAGTCCGAAATCAGGGTAGGTGTATTTGGTCTGAACCTGAGACTTGCACCGCTAATACTTGCGAAAATCAATATACTTTGGTTTTGGTCGTCCAGGGCTTTAACAGGTTCTGTGTACGCCTCTGCTGGGTATATTTAGAATCGTAGTGTGTTGGGTGTGATGTCAAGACGGAAGTATCACTCCAGTCATATGGAGATGATGATCGCGTAGGGATACAGAACTGGTTCTCTAAAGGGTTGCAACCATCGGGATAATATGACTTGGTCATGATTATCCGATAATAAAGAGACTAGTTGCTAGTAATCCGATATATGCTTCGTACGGGGCAGACACTGTACCAGCCCTAGGCCTTGCATGTGATCATCCGATACTAGATCGAAATACGCAATACTACGTATACTACACCCAATATAGATCACATATTCCTGTAAGGATATTTCTGGAGAATTGGGTAGGCATGGCCCTTTGCTAGAAACCAACCTTGTCTTGTAAATCGGTACAAACGTAGTACTAGATACTTACTTGTTCGGATAGTCCAACGACCGTATTTACTGCCAACATATCCGGGGATCTCATGGGTCGCTTCCCGAAGATTCACCGATGACGTATGACTCGCACTTTATTAATATGGGATTAATTAGTAGAGAGAGAAAATTAATCTGGGATTAATTGCGGAGATATTTTATCTGGGATAAAATATCAATAAAAGAGAGATAACGATTAATTTGGAATTAATCGATAAATAATATATTCGATATATTATACGAAATTGGATTTCGACGCGGAATTGAAATTAGATTTCTATTCGGGCAAACGAGTTAATTTAGAATTAATTCGTTAGCGACGTGAATAGTGATTTCGCTAGGCATAATCATTTAATTACGTCGCAACGGAAAATTCGTCAATTTGGAATTAGCGAACCCGAGCCCGAGAGTGTTTGCGAGCGCATTCGCATTTCGAATTCGAGTGCGACACGCAAGTCACATCAAGCGTCAAATCACATGTCATTTTAAGTGATGTGACAATTTTGATTGATTGATTGATGGTGGTAGTTGGAAGGCATTAATTGTCTTTTGCCTTTAACTTTTTGAAATTGAAAAATGGTATATTGTTAATTGATTTTGGAAATTAATCAACTAATACGCATTTTTTTCATTCTCTCTCTTTCTAATAGCTCACATTTTTGGAGCCAAAATCTCTTTTCTCTCACATGGTCTTGGACCGATTTTTCTCTTCTGGTTTTCCTTCACTGCCGAGAATCAAGAGAAGAAATATGATGATTTTGTTGCAAAATCACAAGTGCTAGCACACATCGGAGTCTTGCGAAGGTGATAGGGAACTCACTTCATGAGTAAGGGATCACCATGACAAAGCTTGGACCATTGCTGAAAATGGAGGACTCATAAACAGCTCACTGCCGTGACTTGGAGAAGGCAGAAAATTGATTTTTATTGTCCACCGCATCGATGTAAGTATTCCGCGACTTCTTTGATGTATTCACTTTGTATTTTCATTGCTTGATATGATCTTGGGATGCTTAGACAATTCCAACAATGGTATCAGAGCGGAGTAAAAGCATGAAATTTGACTTAAGGTCAAAATTTGGGTAAAATGTATTTGAGTATGATTTTATGAAATTGGATGATTGAGTATGCTTAAATGTGTTTTAATTAAGGATTGATTGGATCAATTTGATGAAATGTTGTTTGGAACAATTTTGCCCAAATTCTTAGCTTGGCCGAGAATATGAATGCCCTAAATTGTCTTGGATTTTGATTTTTTGATTCATTGGTTGAGTTGGAATCATGTTGGGAATATTGATTTAATGTTGAATTGGATTTAATTGGATTGAATTTGATTTGGACATAAAATCCCCTCCATTGCCGAGACTTGAAGAAGCATGAATGGGTTTCATTTTTTGATAAAATGTGTTGGACATGTTTTGTTGATGATAAGCATGATTAATTGTACAAATTTGTGTTTTGGAAATATTGATTTGGGTAATTAATTGTGTAATACACTTTAGGTTAATTAAATTGTGAAATTGGATTTTTGTAATTTAATTATTTTGGGCTTAAATTGGATTTGGGCTTGAAATGTTGTAAATGGGCTTATTGGGCTTGGTTGTACCAAGTTAGGTTTAGGCTAAATTGGTTGGATCCAATTGGGCCCAAAACCACTTCCATAAAGCCCAAATGCGACTAATGGACCTTAATTAATTTAATTGGACCTAATGGGCCTAAATTGATTTCTAGGCTTATGGGGTTACTCCTTGATTGGGCTTTGCTTATTGGGTTTGACCCAAGTTGACCAAAAGCCCATGCCTTAAAGAAATTAATTAAAAAGCCCATTGGACTTTAATTAAATTGACGTTGGACGTTAATCGGGCTTTGAGACCCATAACGATTAAATTTGGAATTTAAGTCGTAAAGTTTATTAATAAAGTGTAGTATTTAATTTGGAATTAAATAAGTGAATTAGTATTAAATACAAATTGAATTGGATTTAATTTTGTAGTTTAATTTAATTCAAGAATTCGTACTTTGAGTACTTATTCGCAACACGAGTTTGACTCGCGCAAAATCAAATCGTTATTTGAACATTGGATGGTCATTAATTATCAGATTAATTAATTTGATTAGATTGATTGATAACATGCTGGTGTGAATACCTGGTTGCGATGCATGAATAATGTATATTAGATGGATATTAGATGGGTGGGGCAATTTTAGAAATTATTGTAATAAATTTAGAATTTATTAATTGGACTTGCGTGTCCAGCCTATTACCTCCATACTCTATGTATTTCTCTTCTCACATATTGTAGGTATTTTTGCATGTGAAACCCGATGATGAGTCTCAGTTGGAGGCACTACCTTTTTAGTTAAGGATATTGCGGGAAACAGTCGTCGGAAGGGAATCGGTATTTCGTTAGATCTTTGTTCACTTATTTAGCGTCAAGCTCACTTGTTGGACCTCCGTTTAGATCACCTTTGGCCCAGAAAGAAAAACCAAAACCCTTTTAATCTAGCCCATACACGCCTAACCCACTCACCAAGCCAAACCAAGCCGACACCACATCTAGCCCACACGCCCACCATGACTAGGCCCACACGCCCATCACCCTAAATTACACCCAAATTAAATAAAATATTAAATTAAATATTAATTAGATAATGTAATTGAATTAAATAAAATAATTAAACCATTTACCAATTAAATAAAACATAAAATATAATCATACCTAATTTAGATAAATCAAATATATTAACTTCCTAACTAAACAAAATCATATACTAAATTAAAGAAATATCATGCCTAATTAAATCACTCATAACTAATTTAAAGATATTGACTTCCTAATCTAAACCAATCTTGTCTCCATCAAATCCATTGCTTTCCTTCTTTAACACTAAATCAAATCCCTTCCTTGTGAGACAAGGAGAAGCCTTAGTCCTTCTCTATATAAACAACCCAAAACAAAACCATCCTCCCTACACACAATTGACATTCACGCCCAAACCAAGAAACCCCTAGCTCACACACACAACTCACACGCAAATCATTGCAAGAAACCCTAGACATTACACGCAAATCACAAGAAAAATAGCAGACAATTCTCTTCATCCCCACCCTCACATTACAAAAAACAACAAGCCCTCAAACACTCTCACATTACCGAAAATACAGCAGCCATTCATAGCCCCTACAACCATCAAAACAGCCCCTAATCACAACCACCGAAAACCAGCCCCATAAACCCCCACACATCACCGAAAATTAACCCCAAAAACAGTAGCCCTAAACACGCAAATAGCAGCCCAAAATCACCTTAAAACAGCAGCAAATTAACTCCAAAAACAGCAGTCATTCACGCTAAAACAGTGACCTGAACAGTGAGCAGAAAATATAGAGGAAACAGCAAGCAAAATAGCAAAACAGTGAGCTAAGACGCTAAACCAGTGAACCGGAGAAGTTGAGGAGCTTTACCCTTCCGATCTCCGTGAAACGCAAGTCTGAAAGTCGGCAAAAAAGGTTAGACCTGAGGGTATTTTCCACATTCGTTTTCTGTTTTATTTTTATTATTCATTGAGTATTGTTCGCATGACTGTTATGTTAAAATGCACGTTGTGGCCCTTGAGTAGATAAATATGCATGGATTACGAAATATTTTATGTTGTGGCTTTGGAATAAAATGAAAGATCTGTCAACTCTCGCGTATATCGGATGGAAACCCGGACGAAAATTTCATAACCGATTCCGAATGGACGGTAGTATGATCTGTACTCGCGATACAACTCCACGTACTGCTTGAGCAAACGACACTTTCTTTTGTTTTATGATTGCTTTGATTTATTTATTATTCGTCATTTAAATTCTGCATGTTACTTGTTTATGCATGATGCGATCGAGCGCATGGGCTTAGTAAGTCGGATTAAAGGTCCCATATTTGGAGGGTTAAAACCCTTTACCACGATGCTTTGCCGCGCTGATTGATGTGTGTTCGATTGAATGTAAGATAGGTTCAATCGGGCATACTAAGTTTGATATTATTGTGTTTATTCTTTGTATGCATGATGCGATCGAGCGCATGGGCTTAGTAAGTCGGATTAAAGGTCCCCTTATTTGGAGGGGTTAAAACCCTTTACCACGATGATTTGCCGCGTCGGTCGATGTGTGTTCGGTTGAATGTAAGATATGTTCAATCGGACATACTAAGTTTGATATTATTGTCTTTATTCTTTGTATGCATGATGCGATCGAGCGCATGGGCTTAGTAAGTCGGATTAAAGGTCCCCTATTTGGAGGGGTTGAAATCCTTTACCACGATGCTTTGCCGCGCCGGTTGATGTATATTCAGTTGAATGTAAGATGTGTTTAATCGGGTATACAAAGTTTCATATAGTTATCTTTGTCTTTGTACGCATTGTAATGAAAAACACATGGGCTTATTGTGTTGGACTAAAAAGGTTCTCCATTTGGGGGAAGAAAAGCCTAAAAGTCTACCTTTACCGCGATATTTGCCACGTCTTTCATATATTGATTGCATCATCCACCCCTGTCTTGGCTCGATCTATTACCTTTGGTACACCCATATTATTAGCCCTTGCAACTTCCTTTGTTCACACACAAACCAGAACCCTCATTCACGTTAAGACCGAAGCCTCTTCACGCTAATCACACCCTTCACCCACCTAACTTAACGCCACCTATTTGTTAGACA
>SKCR01010250.1:0-22743 GCA_019454045.1 Zanthoxylum bungeanum | reverse complement strand
TTGTACAAAATTAACTATGCGATAATGAAATTGCCCTTTTGTAAAATTATTTACTTTGATTTATTAATGGCAAAAGTCCATATGATTAGTTCCGTATTGAAATGATATGAGACAGTATCAATATAAAAGGTTTAATCATTAAATATCCCTAGTCGGAGTGTTATCGAGATCGGACATCGATAATGCGGAATAGACTAGTATTGCACTTGTACGAGTTGTGATGGCACAACGGCATAGTTCTCATATATTTAAGTATTGGATACTTATGCAAGTGCGGTAGGAGGTTGTGTTTTACCGATGGTACGGAAAACAGCTTCGCTCTGGATAGACCCCGCGGAATCCCATTGGTAGTATGTCTGCGTGTCTATGGGAGGCCGCATCAGGGTAGGTGTATATGGTCTTAACCTGAGACTTACATCGCTAGTACTTGCGACAATCGGTAAACTTTGGTTTTGGTGGTTCAGGGCTTTAACCGGTTCTGTGTACGCCTCTTCTGGGTTTATCGAGAATCGTAGTGTACTGGATGTGATGTCAAGATGGAAGTATCACTTCAGACATATGGAGATGATGATCACGCAGGATACAGAACTAGCCCTCTATAAAAGGTTGCAACCGTCGGGACAATATGACCAGGTCAGGATTGTCCGATTTAAAGAGACTAGTTGTTTGATATCTGATATATGTTTCGTACGGGGCAGACACATCTCCAGCCCCAGGCCTAACATGTGATCGTCCGATACTAGATCGATATACACGATACTGCGGTATACTACGCTTGATAAAGATCTTATATTCCAGTAAGAATATTTCTGGAGAATTGGGTAGGCATGGCGCTTTGCTAGAAGCCAACCTTGTCTTGTGAATCGGTAAAGACGTAGTACGAGGTACGTACGTGTTTGGATTATCCAACTACCGTATTTACTGCCAACATATCCGGAGATCTCTTGGGTCGCTTCCTGAAGATTCACCTATGACGTTTGATTCGAACCTTATTAATCTTGGATTAATTGCGGAGAAACTTTATCTTGGATAAAATGCCTTATTAGGAGAGAGAGAGAGATCGATTAATTTGGAATTAATCGATAAAATAATATATTCGATATATTATTAAACGAAATTAGATTTCGACGCGGAATTAAAATCGAATTTTAATTCGGGCAAACAAATAATTTAGAATTAATTCATTAGCGAACTGAATAGTAATTTCGCAAGGCGTAATTATTTAATTCACGTCGCGACGGAAATTCGTTAATTCGGAATTAACGAAACCGAACCCGAAAGTGCTTGCGGACACATTCGTATTTTGAATCGAGTGATATCCGCAAATCACATCGCGATATCTCATTACTTAATACGAATAGATGGTGGATGTATCTAGTCACCTTTGAGGGATGATACATTGTCTCTAATCTCAAAGTGTGGTAATGATGGCAAATGATGGATTTCATTTTGGAGGGAAAGCCATGCACGGGTTTGAAGGATTTTTTGCATTAAAAATTCTTTTGGTATTAGATATCATATCACTTTTCATTTCCTTTGTGTCTCACGGTTTTGGCATGCAAGGGAACAAAAATAAAAAAAGTGAAACACTCTCCTCTTCTTTCTCTCTTGCTCACGCCGTGAGCTGCATAAACAAAGGCAGAAAATTGTTTTCTCATTCTCCATTTTTGCTAGCACAAGCAAGGAACAAAAGAGGTGATAGGGAAACACATTTGGAGCTTGGAATACTCAAAGATTTGAAGCTTCTCTCCATCTTCTTGCTTGGCCGAAACTTCATCCTTGGAGGCTCAAGGATCCTCATCACCATTTTCGTCACATAGCTTTGTAAGTATGTTTCCGCCATCCTTCAAGCTTTGCATGTATGATTATTGTATTTCTATTGCTTAATCTTTCCTTGGGACTAATTATAGTAACCAACATGATGATATCCCTATTTTTGATGATGACGTGGCTGAGTATGTCGCGGGAAGGATAGTTGGGTCCCAGGCAGAGTTGGAGAAACACCGGGATCAGATAGAGTCAGTTACCTTCAAGCTGAAGGGTAAACATGAGGATTTGCTAGATTATGAGGCGATGACTTTTGAGGTGCAGCTGCCGGCTCAATTCAAGATGCCTGACGAAGTGTCAGGTTCAATGGGAACGGGGATCAGAGGGTCCATCTCCGACAGTATATTTCGATGATGAGTTCAGTGGGTCTGTCGAAGTGTCAGGTTCAGAAGATGTTCGGGATGTCGCTTGAGGGGGCACCCGTGGTATGGTATCACGGCCTTGAGAGGAAGGTCAATGATGATTGGAGGGAATTGGCAGAAGCCTTTCTGAAACAATATGTCTTGGATTTGGAGATCGACTTGTCACTTCGCGACTTGGAGAATACCAAACAGAAACCGGATGAGAGCTTCAAGGATTATGTAGATCGCTAGAGGAGCCAGCTTTTAAAGATGTAGACTTCGCCCTCGAAAAAGGATCAGATCAAGATGATCATCAAGGGTACTAAGCTCTCTATTTACGGCAAGCTGAGGAGGATGACCTCTATGATTGGTGATTTTTGACAGTTGAGGGAGACTGTTATGGATATTGAAGAGGAAGAAGTTGAGAACAGAAAGTTCTATGGCCAGAATATAAGGACTTTTGGGGGGCCTTCTGGGACCAAGCCTGCTACTACTGAGATTGCTGCCGTCTGAAGATGCAAGGGCTCCTAAAACCCTTAGAACCTAGATCATTTCCAAACCCTGTGCCACCTCACCTCAACCTATACATGTACTGTTACTTCTATCAAGAAAAAGGCCATGACACCGATAACTGCGCCCACCTTAGGCATGAGATCCAAAACCTTATTGACGCCCATAAAATACCTGATCCAGAAAAAGAACAACCCAACACACACATAAATCCTCTACCCAAATATCACTTTATTCCACCACCCATCTACATGATCAACTTCGGCCTACCCGAAAGCTCTGTCCTCCAAACTCTTAACCACCAAGCTTCACGCATGGGGATAGGGGATGGCAGCAGTGAAGAACCATAGGCTGAGGAAGACATTGCTGCAGACTATGAAGTTGTTTTTCCTGGTTTATTTGATTACAATCCTGCATTTTTAATAAAGACATTGATTTTACCTACTTGTTCTAGTCGTTTCCTCAATAGTTAAGCATGGGTCCAATGATGAAATTGTTTGCTTCAGGGTGAAACCTTAGAAACGATAAGTGCGAGAGGTACTCTCATCCGATATTTAGAGTAGTTGATCTAGGTTAGACTTGCAAGCACTTAATTATAGGATCTTAGTAGTGAAAGCCTGAGTAGTCGGTAAGGTGACTAGTTGAAGAGAGTGAGGATCGATGAATGACCGTTCGCTTAGATGTCCATCCTGACTTACTTGTATTACGATATGTGGTATGGTTAGAAACCAAAGAAAAGTCTCTCAAGAAGAAAATATAAACCACCTATAACCGATAAGCGTGAAGCTACCCATTGGCGAGTATTAGGACCACCATGAGGAGAAATGTTACCTTAAAGGGAATGTGTGTCCAAAAAAAATGAAATGAAATATGATGAATGATGAAAGAGACAAAAGAAAAGATGAAGAATGCCATATCACAATGAGTACGAGGAAGTAATTGCAGAGCATGACCAAGAGATCTAGGTTGGTTAGACCCACCGATCCATTCTTCTAGACAAAATCATCGAGTTGGCTTGCTTACGGATTAAGCTGTGAAAGAACCTTGGCACACACACACTTGGAGTCTAGTTCAGATCATTTATTCAAACGGTCAGATTTGAGTTGTATCGAGTACTTTGAAGGTTCCCTAGTTTCGACTCTAAGCATCCTTTGAGGACGAAAATATGTTTAGCTATCGGGATTATCTTGAAAGAGGCAGTATAGTATGTTGCTTTGTAACACCACATCAGGAGATCTACCTTGACCTAATAAAAGCAACAAAGAACAGAAAGATGAACCGAGACTGGGGGCGACCAGTCTACCCTTTCTCATACAGCACGGATCGGGAATGAACCATCACACGTCATCAGCAGTATTGGGAATGAATCCCAGGGTCGAGGCCCTCATTATCAGTAATTTTCGGAATGAATCCCAGGGTCGAGGCATACGTTGTCAGTGATTTCGGGAATGAATCATAGGGTCGAGGCCCACGTTATCAGCAATTTCGAGAATGAATCCTAGGGTCGAGGCCCACATCATCAGCATTATTGGGAATGAATCCCATGGTCGAGGCCCACATTATCAGCAATTTCGGGAATGAATCCCAGGGTCGAGGCCCACGTTGTCAGCGATTTCGGGAATGAATCCTAGGGTCGAGGCCCACATCACCAGCAGCATCTGAATGAATCCCAGTGTCGAGACCCACATTATCAGAAGTTTCGGGAATGAATCCCAAGGTCGAGGCCCACATTGTCAGCAGTTTCGAGAATGAATCCCCGGGTCAAGGCCTATATTTCGGGAATGAGTCCCCGGGTCGAGGCACACATCAGTATCGGTTTTGGGGATGAGTCCCAGGGTCGAGGCCCACATCAGTATCAGTTTTGGGATGAGTCCCTGGGCTGGGGCCCACATAAGATGCCGGGAATGGCACTCCGGCAATGGAGCATGGGTCGAGCCCATATCATCAAATACTGGGAATGGCGATCCGAGAATGGAGCATGGGTCGAGGCCCACATCAGATACCGGGAATGGCGCTCCGGGAATGGAGTAAGGTTCGGAAGGGGACTAAAGGAAACTGAGCAATCACCAGCAGAGAATTGATAGAAAGAAACTATAAGCAGGCCCATGTGGCGACCAAAGACATTTATAGGCAAAGGGCGCCAAAAAGCACCAGCAAGGCCTAACCCATCGAAATAGGAAATACTTCAATGCATACATGCATACACGTCACATGCACGTAATTTTTGTCTTGTTTTTATTCGCAAGGTTTGAAGAAAAGCGGCAAAGACAAACAGTTCGGGAACAATTTCTAAAATTGCCCCACCCATCTAATATCCATCTGATATACATTATTCATGCATCGCAACCATGTATTCACACAAGCATGTTATCAATCAATCTAATCAAATTAATTAATCTGATAATTAGTGACCATCCAATGTTCAAACAACGATTTGATTTTGCTCGAGTCAAACTCATTTTGCGAATAAGTACATAAAGTACGAATTCTTGAATTAAATTAAACTACACAATTAAATCCAATTCAATTTGTATTTAATTCTAATTCATTATTTAATTCCAAATTAAATACTACACTTTCTTAATAAACCTTTTACGATTTAAATTCTAAATTTAATCGTTACTGGTCTCAAAGCCCGATTAACGTCCAACGTCAATTTAATTAAAGTCCATGGGCTTTTAATTAATTCTTAAGGCGTGGACTTTTGGTCAACTCGGGTCAAACCGATAACCAAAGTCCAATCCGGAATTACCCCATAAGCCTAGAAATCAATTTAGGCCATTAGGCCCAATTAAACTTTAAAGGTCCATTAAGTCGCATTTGGCTTTATGGATGCGGTTTTGGGCCAATTGGATCCAATCCAATTTGCCTTAACCCAACTTTGTACAACAAAGTCCAATAAGCCCAATTACAACATTTCAGGCCCAATTTCCAAAATTAGCCCAATTCAATTAAATTTCCAAATTCCAAATTCCCAATTTAATTACCTAAAGTGCATTACATAATTAATTACCCAATTAATATTTCTAAAACATCAATTAGTACTAATTAATCATGCCATTAACATCAATTAGTGTCCAACACAAATTAATCAAAAATCAAACCCAATGACGTGCTCAAAGTCTCGGCAATATAGGGATTTTCAAAATCGATTCGGTTTTAATCAAATTAAATCCGCAATAAATATTTCCCGATTGTTTCCAACTCATCCAATGATCAACGAAACAAAATTCCAAGACAAAATAGAGCATCAATCCATTCGGCCAACACCAAATATTTGGGGAAAAATTGTTCCAAACCATTTTCTTGAAATTGATCCAATCAAACTTCAATTCTAACACATTTAAGCATACTAATTCATCCAATTTCTTTAATCATGCTCAAAATCAAGTTTACCCAAATTTTAACCCTAAACTTTTTCAAGCTTTTAACCATGCTATGATACCATTGTTGGAGATTCTAAGCATCACAAGGATCATAAATCAAGCATGAAAATGAGTGAATACATTCGCGAATGTCACGGAATACGTACATCGATCGGTTGAGCGACGCGGTAGGCAACAAAACTCAAACTGTCTGCCTTGGGACTGCTCAGCAGTGAGCTGAATTCCCTCACTGGTTTCGGCCTTCATCAACAAGAAACCAAGCTGCAAGCTTCGTCATTTGATTCCCGGCTCATGGGTGGACTTCCCTATCACCTTCGCATGTCTCGTAAGTGTGCTAGCACTTGTGATTTTGCCACAAAATCCCACTTGCTTCCCCTTCACTACTCGGTATTTCCCAGAAAATGCAGTGAAGAAATTTGCCTCCTATGGGCGTGTAGATGAGAGGACGAAGGAGAGAAAAGAGAGAGTTGGTTGGTGTTGGATTTGTGTATCCAATACACTTAATGAATTTCCAAATTAATTATTCATATTTTGCTTTACAAAAAGTCAAGCATTAATGCCAACAACCACATCCATCAACTCACATCAAGTCAATCAAGTTGTCAAGTCTCATCACTCAAAGTGACAAGTGATTTGACGCTTGATGCGATTAATGATTTGACGCTTGATTTGACTTGCGTGCCACACTCGAATTCGAAATGCGAATGCACTCACAAATAATCCCGGGCTCGGACTCGCTAATTCCAAATTAATGAATTTTTCGTTACGTCGTAATTAAATGATTACGCCTAGCGAAATCACTATTCACATCGCTAATGAATTAATTCTAAATTAATTCGTTCGCCCGAATTAAAATCTAATTTTAATTCCGCGTCGAAATCCAATTTCGTTTAATATATCGAATATATTAATTACTCGATTAATTCCAAATTAATCGTTCTCTTTCTTTAAATGATATTTTATCCCAGATAAAATATCTCCGTAATTCATCCCAGATTAATTTTCTCTCTCATCTTATTAATCCCAGATTAATTAAAGTGCGAGTCATACGTCATCGGTGAATCTTTAGGAAGCGACCCATGAGATCCCCTGGATATGTTGGCAGTAAATTCGGTCGTCGGACTATCCGAACACGTAAGTACCTCGTACTACGTTGATACCGATTTACAAGACAATGTTGGTCTCTAGCAAAGCGCCATGCCTACCAAATTCTCCGGAATTATCCTTATTGGAATAAAGGATCTATATCAGGCGTAGTATATGTAGTATATCGTATTTCTGTCCAGTATCGGATGATCACATGTGAGGCTTGGGGCTGGTACAGTGTCTGCCCCGTACGAAGCATATATCGGATTACGAGCAACTAGTCTCTCTAATATCGGATAATCATGACCAAGTCATATTATCCCGACGGTTGCAACCTTATTTAGAGAACCAGTTCTGTATCCCTGCACAATCATCAACGCCATATGACTGGAGTGACACTTCCGTCATGACATCACATCCAACACACTACGATTCTCAATATACCCAGTATTGGCGTACACAGAACCTGTTAAAGCCCTGGACGACCGCAACCAAAGTATATTGATTATCGTAAGTATTAGCGGTGCAAGTCTCAGGTTAAAACCAAATACACATACCCTGATTTCGGACTTCCATAGACACATAGTCATACTACCAATGGAATTCCGAGGGGGTCTATCCAGAGCAAAGCTGTTACCCGTACCATCGGTAAAACACAACCTCCTATTACCCTTGCATGAGTATCCTATACCCAAATATATGAGAACTATACCGTTGTGCCCTCACAATGCGCACAAGTGTAATACTAGTCTTTTACGCATTCATCGATGTCCAATCTCGAAAATGCTCTGAATAGGGATATTTAATGATTTATCCTTCGTGGATTGATACTGTCTCATATCATTCTCAATCCAAGAACAAATCACAGGGACCTCCTATCATTTATATATCTAGGTGATCTCATCACAAATGATAAGAGTGCAATCTCATTTGTCACATAGTTAATTTGTACAACAACACTATGATATGTACAAATAGTGATGCTATGGGTCATAATTGTCAAACAATCTCCCACTTGGCCTATACCCAGTCACTCGAGTGTCTTACACCCGAACTATGTACGGTTGGCTCAAATTACTGAGAAATGGCTTTCATCAGCGGATTTGCATGATTATCATCTGTTGCGATTTATTCGATCATCACATCGACACAATGTATGATCCGAACGAATCAGATAAATATCGAAGTATATATATGGACCGTTGATGAGACCATTAATTCTTTAGCCTGTGCTCAATCCTAGCTTAGCTGCTAACAGAATTATATCTAATCTAATTAGATTTATTTATCGACCCAGAAGGCTTCTATTGCCGCTTCAGCTGCAGCAATAACCCGCATTTGTTGTTTATACGCAACAATATCTTGCTTGGAAGATTTCTAGCTTACTGTACTGTTATTCAAACTGTTTAGAATCGTTTGCGACTTGTAGTCGTTTAATCGGTTTAGGAAACTTGCTACAGTGATCCCAGTCACTTCAATTCTCCATCTCCACAGATTAAGAAAGCATCCTTAGATCTCTAAGATACTAACGGATGTTCTTAACATCAATCCAGTGACTATCACATGGATTGGCCTGTTTGTGAATCCATATGCTCAAAGCGTATGAGACACCAGGTCACGTACATTTTCAATGTACGGGTTTCTCTGAGAGTTTTACTTGAAAGCCAAGCTTTCACCGATCTTTATTATGGGAATATCATTTCCAATAAATGACATATTATCATTATTTATAGGACAGCTATTGTTAGTGCGCTCCCACTAACAATCTTATATACACAAGAATCATTTCGTTTTGAATTAAATCATAAACCATAATGATTACATCAAAATGGTAATTCCAAGAACCTAATGCTTGCTTCAATCCAAACATGGATTGAATAACCCACAAACCTTGTTTGCTAGTTTTGGTACGACAAAACCGACAGGATGTTGTAAACATCCTCCAAAAGGTTTCCTTTTCAGGAAAGCGATTTTCCCGTTATGCTGATATATTTCATAAATGAAACATGCAGCATCAGCAAGCATTATCCAAATGGATTTACCGTGGCAACAGTTAAAAGGTTGAATCGTAATCAACACAATGTTGATAACGATACCTTTCCGCTAAAAGCCTAGCTTTATACGTTGGTATGTTGCCATCCATGTATGTCTTCCTTGAAGACTTATAAGTACCAATAGGCACAATGCCTTGCGGTACATCAACTAGTTCTAAACATGTTGATATACATGGAATCCATTTCGGATTCATGAAACTTTGTCGTAATTAGGGAGTCGATACCTTGTATCACTTCCTCATTCGTATTCAGTCGGTATACCTCAATAAGATTGACATCTTTATGAGGTGAGATCAGAAACCCATACCCTAGGTTGTTTTCTGACTCTCTCTGACATAAGTGGTTCTTGTGTATTCGAAGATTATGGAATAGTTTCATCCTTGATGAAATATTTGTGTTCCATTAGGATTCCAGGCCTGGATAGTATTACTACGATTTTCATCGAGTTTTACTATCCTCCCACTTACCACTGCATATCGGTATTCCTCTTAGGAAAACCGCATGGTGAGCAACAATCTAATTGTTCTCTGGTGAGATGTATAAGTACAATACTTATGGTATCCCTAGTATAACCTACAATTGGCACTTATCCAATTTGGATTTTAGTTTGGTATCGTCCAAACATATGCCAAGCATACCCAAATATTCAGGAATGAGAAATCTGGTTTCTTTCCTGTTCATATCTAATATGATATCTGTCAAATAGAATTTTATGGAACCTTATTCAAAATAAGTTCTTGCACTGTTTAAAGCTTATTCGTTGAAGGAAATGGTAGCTCAGAGCGACTCATGATTAACCTTATCATTTCTAACAAAATTCGATTACTCGGTTCGGACACACCCGGTCGATTTGACGTGTTCCGGGAGGAGTCCTCATTGAAAGAATACTTTACTCTTTCAAGTATAATAGAAACTTATTGCTTAAGAATTTTCCATTACGGTCTTACCGTGACGGTTTAATACTTTAGCCGATCTGTTCGTCTATTTCGTATCGAAAACTGTAAAAGTTTCCGATTTGTGTTCTTCAAAATAAACACAGAACCATAACATGATGCCACATCCGTAAGGTCACGAAATATTCATATCCACCTCTAGCCTAGCTAGACATGGGCCCACTTTCTTCACTATGAATTAGGGCTAACAGATCAGTGGTATTTACATTTTTACCAAGTAAAGGTGTTTTAGGCACATTGCCCAATAAACTAGATTCGTAGACTTTATTTGATTGGAATCAAATGTGTCCTAGTACCCACTCTCCGAAAGAGTGGATATACGAGTCTTGTTTGATTGTGGTCCCAGACAACAATGCCACAATTAAGTTTCATTTGATCAAATCAGTTGAGCTATTTATTTGTCATATATATATTCGAGATTTATTTATATTTAAAATATAAATACTGTTATTCACATCTAATGTGTGTTATCTCAATATCAACCTTATATAATAAAACACTTTAGTGTTCTAGAATATAAAGGTTCACCCGCATAGGGTCAACACTGATATAGTGATAATGTTTCTAGTCAAACTAGTTTTATATTATAACAGTTTCCAAATTTAGGTACACACCCGTAGGGTAGTTCCTAAATTTAGGTATCTACGGATAAAACAGCTACCTTCGTCCCGTTTCCAATTCGCAAATAAATCTCAATTGAAGTCAGTATCCTGCTCAAAGAAGATTCTGAACATCAACATATATATATATATATATATATATATATATAATCACACTAAGTATCTAAAATCTAATTTTAATACTAGTAGTGAATATATTTTGACAAACATATTTGAAGTCAGAGCTTGCTTGTCTTCAATTCTTTCATGTCTCTGCTTGTCCAAACCGCAATCACGCTTCCGCGATCCCGTTTGGAACCATTGCAGACTTTTGCCACATCCGTTGCCAAATTTTGACTTTATCTCATTGAGAATAGTCATTAATTCTCCAAGAATTATTTATTGCAATTTTAGTACTTCTAAAATCTAAATATAGATTTATGAAGATCCTTCAATTTCTTTATCATACTTTAAGGATCTAATCCTTAGTTCTGATTCAGAAATTAAGGAGTCTACTGCGGTAAGTATAATGGATTAAGCACTAAAGTTATCATCACATAATCTTCCAAAGATTATGCTCTACTGTTTGCTTAACTCCGGGCTTAAGGCTTAATATGTTATTTTATCAAATAAAGTAACTTATTATTTTCCAGGACCATCCTGAAATTTTATTCCCATTTTTGAAAATTAAACCATTTAAATACATTTTCCCTAGGATTATGTTTTAAATGTCAATCTTTCAATTTTAATCTTGATTTTAAAAGTCCAACTATTTAATCAACGATTTCGGTACTATTTATTATAATGATTACAATAGTCCAACTATTTAATCAACTATAATTTAATAGATTAAAATCAATTATATTTATTACTATAATCCAATTATAAAATCAACTATAAATGAATAGTTTGAATATAGTCCAACTATTTATAAAAAAACATTTAAATATTAGTCAAACTAACATTTAATTGATTTGACGAATGATATTTGTTTGAGCGCGTATGGCAAGTAATTAAACGAATATTGCAAATTCAATTCTTGCCTCCGACTATTTTTCGGCGAGCCTCTAACCCTCTGTCGAGGACTCGGGAAACCGTGTTTCCTAGTGGGCTAGGATCCCGTTAAATATCACACAATCTTGACTTTGGCCAACAAATTGTATGATAATTAACTAGGTAGATCTCTAAGATCAATTGGATCCAATCCAATTCCTAGATCCGGTAGGGGGACATCCAAGTCCGAAACATATATCTTATATATGCCAATACATCCAATGTATTACCAAACCTTTTTCCTCTGAATCAACTAAGCCTTGGCCTTGGCACAAAAAACTTAGTGATCCCAGTTAAGCGCGACCCATTGACCATGGAAAGCTTCATAATCAATGTCGATGGATAAGAAGTGGTCTTGACTTTGGCCAACAAACCACAACTTGGACAAGACACCAATATGGAACAAAGCCTTCGTGATTCAAACACATCCTCGACGGAAAAAAAGGCCTTGACTTTGGCCAACAAGCCAATGCCAGTCTCGGATCTTGAGTGAGAATCACTCAATGGAAGGAAAGACGCTTAATATTGTTTGAGGGTTTTTCGAGTGCAAATTGGCAACCAATTTCTTATCTTTGTTATGGTATCATCATCATACACCCTTAAACATGCATTCTAAATACATAATAAAGCGCGTATAAATAAATAATAATGATATGCGGATGGATACTTTACACATTGATCCTAGATCAAATCTCTCTCTTTCTCTCTCCCGCTAGCGCAAATATTTCTTCTACCCAGTACACTACACTTCTAAAGAAACCACATTTACATTGAGGGGAATAGGCAAGAAGAGAATACAAAGAATAAGTAGGTGATAAGGCTGGACACGCAGGTCCAATTTAATAAATCGAATTTATTACAAGAATTTCTAAAATTGCCCCACCTATCTAATATCCATCCGATATACATTATTCATGCATCGCAACCATGTATTCACACAAGCATGTTATCAATCAATCTAATCAAATTAATTAATGTGATAATTGGTGACCATCCAATGTTCAAACAACGATTTGATTTTGCTCGAGTCAAACTCGTTTTGCGAATAAGTACTCAAAGTACGAATTCTCGAATTAAATTAAACTACACAATTAAATCCAATTCAATTTGTATTTAATTCTAATTCACTATTTAATTCCAAATTAAATACTACACTTTATTAATAAACCTTTTACGATTTAAATTCCAAATTTAATCGTTACGGGTCTCAAAGCCCGATTAACGTCCAACGTCAATTTAATTAAAGTCCAATGGGCTTTTAATTAATTTCTTAAGGCATGGAATTTTTGTCAACTCGGGTCAAACCGATAACCAAAATCCAATCCGGGAATTACCCCATAAGCCTAGAAATCAATTTAGGCGCATTAGCCCCAATTAAACTTTAAAGGTCCATTAAGTCGCATTTGGGCTTTATGGATGCGGTTTTGGGCCCAATTGGATCCAATCCAATTTTCCTTAACCCAACTTTGTACAACAAAGCCCAATAAGCCCAATTACAACATTTCAAACCCAATTTCCAAAATTAGCCCAATTCAATTAAATTGCCAAATTCCAAATTCCCAATTTAATTACCTAAAGTGCATTACATAATTAATTACCCAATTAACATTTCTAAAACATCAATTAGTACTAATTAATCATACCAGTAACATCAATTAGTGTCCAACAGAAATTAATCAAAAATCAAACCCAATGACATGCTCAAAGTCTCGGCAATATTGGGATTTTCAAAATTGATTCGGTTTCAATCAAATTAAATCTGCAATCAACATTTCCCGATTATTTCCAACTCATCCAATGATCAACGAAACAAAATTCCAAGACAAAATAGGGCATCAATTCATTCGGCCAACACCAAATATTTGGGGAAAAATTGTTCCAAACCATTTTCTTGAAATTGATCCAATCAAACTTCAATTCTAACACATTTAAGCATACTAATTCATCCAATTTCATTAATCATGCTCAAAAGCATGTTTACCCAAATTTTAACCCTAAACTTTTTCATGCTTTTAACCATGCTCTGATACCATTGTTACAGATTCTAAGCATCCCAAGGATCATAAATCAAGAACGAACATGAGTGAATACATTCGAGGAATTCGCAGAATACTTACATCGATCGGTTGAGCGACGCGGTAGGCAACAAAACTCAAAATTTATGCCTTGGGACTGCTCGGCAGTGATCTGAATTCCCTCACTGGTTTCAGCCTTCATCAATAAGAAACCAAGCTCCAAGCTTCATCATTTGATTCCCGGCTCATGGGTGGACTTCCCTATCACCTTCGCATGTCTCGTAAGTGTGCTAGCACTTGTGATTTTGCCACAAAATCCCACTTGCTTCCCCTTCACTGCTCGGCATTTCCCAGAAAATGCAGTGAAGAAATTTGCCTCCTAAGTCTGTGTAGATGAGAGGAAGAATGAGAGAAAATAGAGAGTTGGTTGGTGTTGGATTTGTGTATCCAATACACTTAATGAATTTCCAAATTCATTATTCATATTTTGCTTTACAAAAATTCAAGCATTAATGCCAACCACCACATCCATCAACTCACATCAAGTCAATCAAGTTGTCAAGTCACATCACTCAAAGTGACAAGTGATTTGACGCTTGATGCGATTAATGATTTGACGCTTGATTTGACTTGTGTGCCGCACTCGATTTCGAAATGTGAATGCGCTCGTAAATAATCCCGGGCTCGGACTCGCTAATTCCAAATTAACAAATTTTTTGTTGCGTCGTAATTAAATGATTACGCCTAACGAAATCACTATTCACATCGCTAACGAATTAATTCTAAATTAATTCGTTCGCCCGAATTAAAATCTAATTTTAATTCCGCGTCGAAATCCAATTTCGTTTAATATATCGAATATATTAATTACTCGATTAATTCCAAATTAATCGTTCTCTCTCTTTAAATGATATTTTATCCCAAATAAAATATCTCCGCAATTAATCCCAGATTAATTTAAGTGCGAATCATACATCATCGGTGAATCTTTAGGAAGCGATCTATGAGATCCCCGGATATGTTGGCGATAAATTCGGTCGTCGGACTATCCGAACACGTAAGTACTGTTAGACATTATGACCCATAGCGTCACTGTTTTGTAAATGATATTGTATTATTGTACAAAATTAACTATGTGATAATGAAATTGCCTTTTGCCGTTTTGTAATTTATTTACTTTGATATATAAATGGCGAAAGTCCATATGATTAATTCCGTATTGAGATGATATGAGACAGTATCAATACATAAAGGTTTAAATCATTAAATATCCCTAGTCGGAGTATTATCGAGATCGGACATCGATAATGCGGAATAGACTAGTATTGCACTTGTGCATGTTGTGAGGTCACAACGGCATAGTTCTCATATATTTAAGTATAGGATACTTATGCAAGTGCGATAGGAGGTTGTGTTTTACCGATGGTACGGAAAACAGCTTCGCTCTGGATAGACCCCGCGGAATCCCTTGGTAGTATGTCTGCGTGTCTATGGGAGGCCGCATCAGGGTAGGTGTATATGGTCTTAACCTGAGACTTGCATCGCTAGTACTTGCGACAATAGGTAAACTTGGTTTTGGTGGTTGGGGGACCTTAACTGGTTCTGTGTTCACCTCTTCTGGGTTTATCAGGAATCGTAGTGCACTGGGTGTGATGTCAAGATGGAAGTGTCACTTCAGACATATGGAGTTGATGATCACGCAGGATACAGAACTAGTGCTCTATAAAAGGTTGCAACCGTCGGGACAATATGACTAGGTCAGTATTGCCCGATTTAAAGAGACTAGTTGCTTGATGTCCGATATATGTTTCGTACGGGGCAGACACATTTCCAGCCCCAGGCCTAACATGTGATCGTCCGATACTGGATCGATGTACGCAATGCTACGGTATACTACGCTTGATATAGATCTAATATTCCAGTAAGAATATTTCTGGAGAATTGGGTAGGCATGGCGCTTTGCTAGAAGCCAACCTTGTCTTGTAAATCGGTAAAAACGTAGTACGAGGTACGTACGTGTTTGGATTATCCAACGACCGTATTTACTGCCAACATATCTGGAGATCTCTTGGGTCGCTTCCTGAAGATTCACCTATGATGTTTGATTCGAACTTTATTAATCTTGGATTAATAACGGAGAAACTTTATCTTGGATAAAATGCCTTATTAGGAGAGAGAGATCGATTAATTTGGAATTAATCGATAAAAATAATATATTCGATATATTATTAAACGAAATTAGATTTCGACGCGAATTAAAATCGGATTTTAATTCGGGCAAACGAATTAATTTAGAATTAATTCATTAGCAAACTGAATAGTAATTTCGCAAGCGTAATCATTTAATTCACGTCGCGACGGAAATTCGTTAATTCGGAATTAACGAAACCGAGCCCGAAAGTGTTTGCGGACACATTCGTATTTTGAATCGAGTGATATCCGCAAATCACACATCGCGATATCTCATTACTTAATACGAATAGATGGTGGATGTATCTAGTCACCTTTGAGGGATGATACATTGTCTCTAATCTCAAGTGTGGTAATGATGGCAAATGATGGATTTCATTTTGGAGGGAAAGCCATGCACGGTTTTTGAAGGATTTTTGCATAAAAAATTCTTTTGGTATTAGATATCATATCACTTTTCATTTCCTTTGTCTCACACGGTTTTTGGCATCAAAGGGAACAAATTAAAAGTGAAACACTCTCCTCTTCTTTCTCTCTTGCTCACACGCCGTGAGCTGTACATACAAGGCAGAAAATTGTTTTCTTCATTCTCCATTTTTGCTAGCACAAGCAAGGAATCAAAGGAGGTGATAGGAAAACCACCTTGGAGCTTGGAATACACAAAGCTTGGAGCTTTCAACTCTTTTCTCCTCTTGGCCGAAACTTCAAGGATCTTGGAGCTTCAACTTTTGTTCATCGTTTCATCACAAAAGCTTTGTAAGTATGATTCCGCCATGCTTCAAGTTTTATTATATATATTCAAATGGTTGTATTTCATATGCTTAATCTTTCCTTGGGACTAATTATAGAAACCAACAATGGTATCATTGAGCTATGTTTAAGCATGAATATATTAGGGTAAAATTTGGGGTAAAATTGATTGTAGCATGTTCTTGTGAAATTTGATGAATGAGTATGCTTACATGTATATAGAATGATATTATGGAATCAATTTTGAGAAAAATGCATTGGATGATTTTCCCCAAAAATGTAACCTTGGCCGAATGGGTATGAACATTGGATGTGTTGGAATTTTTTGTGTACAAGATCATTGGATGACTTAAAACGTATACGGGACGTAGATTAGTGATTCAATCGGATTGAAAAACAAATCGACACAAAAATCTCACTTGCTGAATACTAATGGACATGAAAATGGACTTGATTTTTGTTCAAATTAATGTTGGACATATGTTTTGAACAATAGATGATTAATAAATTAAATTGGTATTTTGAAATATTTGGTTTAATGTATTAATCTTGGTTTTACACTTTAATTAATTGAATTTTAAAATTTGGAAATATTGAAATTTAAATTAATGGGCTTTAATGTTTAAATTGGGCTTGTAATATTATATTTGGGCATAATGGGCTTGGTTGGGCCAAGTAGATTTGGGCCAAAAGGATTGGATCCAATTTGGGCCTAAATCACTCCATTAAGTCCAAATGTATTATAATGGGCTTTAAAGTTTAATTGGGCCTTATGGGCTTGAAATTGATTTTGTGGCATTTAAGGGTGATTCCTTATTTGGGCTTGGTAATTGGGTTTGACCCACATTGACCAAAGCCCAAGCCTTAATAAATCAATTGAAAGCCCATCGGACTTTAATTAAACAAACATTGGATGTTAGTTGGGCTTTGAGACCCATTAGATTAGATTTAGAATCTAAGTCTTTAAAGCACATTAAAAGTGTAAACATTTAATTTGGAATTAAATAATTGAATTAGTATTGAATACGAATTAAATTAGATTTAATAAGTAGTTCGATATAATTCATGAATTCGTACCTTATGTACTTATTCTCAAACGAGTTGGACTCGCGCAAAATCAAAACCATTGTTTGAACATTGGATGATCATTTAAACAAAGACTAATTAATTGGATTAGATTGGTTGTAAAAGCATGTCTTGTTTGAATATATATGTATGTGATGAGTGAATAGTGTATATCGGATGGATATTAGAAGGGAAAGGGTAATTTTAGAAATTATTGTAAATTTAGAATTTATAAATTGGACCTGCGTGTCCAGCCTTATCTCTTTTATCTCTTTGTATTCTTTTCTCACCTAATTCCCCTCAATGCAAATGAGGTTTCTCTTATTGTATTATGTAATTGGGTAGTAGTAGTATAGTGCTAGCGGGGAGAGGAAAGGGAGTGATTTGTTCTAGGAACAAGTTGTGTTATATATCCATCCGTATATCACTATTAATTTACTTTACGCGCTTTATGATGTTTTAGAAGCATGCTTAAGGGTGTATGTTGATGAGACCTAACAAGATAATAAATTGGTTGCCAATTACGCAAAAAATCCCTCAATCTATATTAAGCGATTATCCTTCCATTGAATGATTCTTGTTCAAGATCCGATTGGCATTGGTTTGTTGGCCAAAGTCAAGACCTTGTCAATTAGGATGTACTTGAATCATGAGAGTTTTGTTCTACATCGGTGTCTTGTCCAAGTTGTGATTTGTTGGCCAAAGTCAAGATCACTTCTTGTCCAACGACATTGATTACGAAACTATCCTTGTCAATGGGTCCCGCTTAACTGGAATCATTAGGTTTGTTGTGCCAAAGCCAAGGCCTAGATGATTCGGAGGATATGGTTAGAAAATGTATTAGATACATTGGCATACGCAATATGTTTAGGACTTGGATGTCCACCTAACCGGATCTAGGAATTGGATTGGATCCAATTGATCTGTGAGATCTACCTAGTTAAATAGCATACAGCTTGTTGGCCAAAGTCAAGGTTGTGTGTTATTTAACGGGATCCTAGCCCACTAGGAAATAGGATTTCCCGAGTTCTCAACAGAGGGTTAGAGACTTGATGAAAATAGTGGGAGGCTAGTATGTGAATTTGCAATTTCATTCAGATACTTTGCCTTACGCGTTCTTCAAAATTATTTCGTCTATTTATTATAATTAGTGGACTAATACATTGTTATTTTTTAACAGTTTGACTGTACCCACTTTATCTTTAACTAGATAGTTGGACTATCGTAGTTAAGATGGCAGGCAAAGGAAATGTCCGAGATATCATCATGGGTGATAATGTCTTTAAGGGCACAAACTTTGCTGACTGGGAAATGAACCTGAGGATAGTCCTTGGGGCTGAGAGGATGCTGTACACTATACAGATACCTCTCCCGCCTAAGCCCACTGACCCACTTGAGCTGGAGTTATGAAAAACTCACAGTGATGATTGTGACACAGCTCAGGCTGTTATGTTAGCTTCGATGACTCAGCACTTTCGTCGCCAGAATAGGGACTTGGATCCTTATAACTGTTGAGTTTTTCTAAGGTCCCATGATCAAACAAGACATGAAATAATGCGTGAATACACCAACGAAGATAGCGGAATACTTACATTGGTTGGTAGAGTCGATTTGAAGACAAATGAACCCAAAAAACGCACTGCCATGTAAGCTTACTGCATGCAGTCCACTGCCTCCAAAAACAGAATTTTGAGATGAGAAACGCAGCTCCTAGCTTCGTTGGATGGATCCCGGCTCATGGTCGAACCTCCCTACCACCTTCGCAAGACTTGTAAGTGTGCTAGCACTTGAATTTTCACCATGAAAATCCACTCTTGCTTCCCTATTGTTCACGCCCAAACTGGTTTAAAACCAGTGAAGAACAGCCACTGTTTTTGGCGTGAGAGAGATGAGAGAGTTGAATGAATTTTGTTACAAAAAATCAATTTATATTTATGCCATAATATTTATTAAATTAATAATAAACTTATGACACAAATCATGCAATGGCTTAGAGTGTCAAACACTCAATTTTCATGCAAAACCATTGAGTGCATTGTACACTATCTCCATGCAATGCATTAGAATTAAATAATGCATAATATGACATGTGTCATGTGGGCCCCACACGTTTCCAAATGAAAGTGGGCCCACGTGCACTCACGCGTTCGGGTTCGATATTTCCGAAATACCGAACTTACGTCGCGACGTTAATTAAATCGATTTAAATAATAATTGCGCCTAGCGAAATTATTATTTACGTCGCTAACGAATTAATTTTAAATTAACTCGTTTGCCCGAATTAAAATCTAATTTTAATTCCGCGTCGAAATCTAATTTCGTTTAATATATCGAATATATTAATTTACGATTAATTCCAAATTAATCGTTATCTCTCTCTAGACGATATTTTATCCTAGATAAAATATCTCCGTAATTAATCCTAGATTAATTTTCTCTCTCATCTATATAATCCCAGATTATTCAAGAGTGCAAGTTGTGCGTCATCGGTGGATTATCGGGAAGCGACCCATGAGATCTCCGGATAAGTTGGCAGTAAATACGGTCGTCGGAGTATCCGAATCACGTACGTACCAAGTACTACGTTCTACCGATTTACGAGACAAGGTCAACTCCTAGTAAAGCACCAAGTCATCCCAATTCTCCGGACATATCCTTTTAAGAATATTTAAGATCTATATCAAGCGTAGTATACTAATGTATTGTGCATATCGGCCCAGTATCGGATAGTCACGTGCTAGGGTTGTGGCTGGATAAGTGTCTGCCCCGTCCGAAACACATATCAGATGTCTGGTAACTAGTCTCTATAATCGGATATTCATGACCTGGTCATAATATCACGATTGGATGCGCATCACTTAAGAGCACTAATACCGTATCCTGCGTGACATCATCTCCACTATGACTGGAGTGATACTTCCATCTCGACATCACTCCAATACACTACGATTCCTGATAAACCCAGAAGAGGTGAACCACAGAACCAGTTAAGATCCCCCAACCACCAAAACCAAAGTTTACCGATTGTCGTAAGTATTAGCGATGCAAGTCTCAGGTTAAGACTATACACACCTACCTTGATTTCGGCCTCCCATAGACACCTAGTCATAATACCAATGGGATTTTGAAGGGTCTATCCAGAGCGAAGCTGTTTCCCGTACCATCGGTGAAACACGACCTCCTATCGCACTTGCAACGTATCCAATACTTATATATATGAGAACTATGCCGTTGTGCCCTCACAACGCGCACAAGTGCAATACTAGCCTATTCCGCATTATCGATGTCCAGTCTCGATAATACTACGGCTAGGGATATTTAATGATTAATCCTTCGTGGACTGATACTGTCTCATATCATCTCAATCCAGGAACTAATCATAGGGACCTCTCTTCATTTATATATCTATGGTGATCTAATCACAAATGAAGAGAGTGCATTTCCTTGTTACATAGTTAATTTGCTACAGCAACACAATGATCTGTGCAAATAGTGACGCTATGGGTCATATTATCCAACAATCTCCCACTTGGCACATAGCCAGTCACTCGAGTGTCCTACACCCGAACTATGTAAGGTTCGCTCAAATTGCTGATGGGAAAGGTTTTCGTCAGCGGATTGTTTGATTATCGTTTGACGCGATTTATACGATCATCACATCGCCACGATGTATGATCCGAAAGAATCAGATGATATAGAAGTATATATCTGGATCGTCGATGAGACCTTTAATTCCTTAGCTTGTGCTGACGCCTAGCTCAGCTGCTAACAGAACTATATCTAATCTAATTAGATTTATTTTTGATCCAAATGGCTTCTATTGCTGCCTCAGCTGCAGCAATAATCCGCATTTGTTGTTTATTCGGCAACAATTATCTTGCTTGGAAGATTTCCAGCTCACTGTCCCGTTATTCAAACTTTATAGTACCGCAGTATTTAATCGTTTGGAAACTTGCTGCAGTGATCCCGTCACTTCAAGTTCTCCTTCTCCATAGTAAAAGATAGCATCTTTAGTTCTCAGAGATACTAACAGATGTTCTTAACTTCAATCCAGTGACTATCTCTTGGATTGACCCGATTGTGACTCCATATGCTCGAAGCGTATGAGACACCAATACAAGTACATTTTAAATGTACAATTTCCGAGAGAGTGTTAACAAACTCCAAATCTATCCCAGTAGATCTTATTCCTTGAATAAAGGTTGTTACTCCCCAGAATCTACGGAGAATTTCTATGAAAGAATATTTATGAAAGCCAAGCTTTCACCAATTGCTTTATGGGAATTTCACTGTTAGTGCAATCTCCCACTAACCTCCTTATATACACAAGAATTATTTCGTTTTGAGTCAAATCATAAACCATTATGATTATTTCAAAACGACAGTTCCAAGAACTTATGCTTGCATTGATCCAACATGGATCGAATAACCCGCAAACCTTGTTTGTCGGTTATATAAAATCGTCAGGATGTTGTAAACATCCTCCAAAAGGTTTCCTTTTCAGGAAAGCGATTTTGATTTATAACTGACATATTTCATAAATGAAATATATAGTTATTTCAAGCATTTTCTTTTTTTTTTAAATGGATTTACCATGGCAACAGGTAAAAGGTTGAACCGTTATTAACACAATGTTGATAACGATACCTTTTTCGTCAAAAGCCTAGCTTGTACGTTGGTATGTTGCCTTCCATGTATGTCTTCCTTGAAGACGTTTAATGTACCATAGGCACAATGCCTTGTGGTACAACAACTAGTATCCAAAATAGTTGTCATACATGGAATTCATTTCGTATTCATGGCACTTTGCCATAACATGGAGTCGATACCTCGTATCACTGTTGGTTTCTAAATGTGTCCCAAGGAAAAAGATTAAGCATACATGAATACAACAAAGATATATATAAACATGAA